>JAQZBX010066792.1:0-16052 GCA_029593785.1 Cabassous unicinctus
CACTGTATTTGCATATGAAGACTCTCACTTTTGTTTTTCTTACTTTTCTTTCTTTTTCTCTTTCCTTCTTCCTTTGCCCCCCCTCTTTTTTTCTTATAGTAAGACAGAGATGTTAAAGACAAATTGTTGAAGTAAGTAATCAGGAAAAAAATATTTGCAGAGTCAAGAAAGATCAACAGAACATGAAAAAGGACATGAATAAAAAGTAAATAAAATGCACTCAAGAAAACATCTTTATATTAGATTTTCTTTAAAATATTTTAACAAATGCCACTGAATTGTACACTTTAAAATGGTTAATTTTTTGTTATATGAATTTTACCTTGATAGATTATTTTAACATTTTGACTTTATATATAGGAGTGCTATTCAAATCACATTTAGTTTCGAAATGCCCTAACTAAAACTTCAAAATTGTCACCACTTTTTCCAAACATTTAATGGCTTTTTTTTTTAATACATCCCCTTGGTCCAGGAGAAATATTCCAGTGTGGGAAAATAATGTACTCGGCATAATTCCTTTAGAGATGGTTTTCAAAGGCAGTCACGTTCTGCTCCTAAGATGGCAACATTTTGAAAAATACAAAACCCTGTTCCAATTCACACCAGATTCCAAGTGAGAGGGATTTACCAACACTGCGCAGTGCCTGGGCGGCAGGAGAGCCCTGCCTCGCCGCGCGCAGCCAGCGGAGCTGCTCCCCTTGCCCGCGCCCATCCATCTTTTGCCCGCTCTGAGCGTAGGCTGCGTAGACCTCAAATCCGAATCTCAGCCCCGCGCCCGCCCGGAGCAGGAGGTGCGGCTTGATGTCAATTACGGTCCAATTCAAGAGGTGCCATCAAAGAGTTAACAAGGATGTCCCAGTGCGCAAATGTGGGATAATTGGGAAACAAATTCTACAAACGTCTTGAAAGGGGCAAAAGACCTTTGATCTCTCCCTAGAAAGGCAGACGTTACAATGCCGTCTGCCGCTTGGGGCCTGCACACATCTCATACCAGCTTAGAGGATGGCATCTTTCTGAGAAATCAGCCGACACCTAATTCCATCGTCCCTTAATTATCCTAACTGGTTTCGTATGTCCGAAGGCATTTTCTCCAAAGATTAGAGGAGAAAGAGGGACTGACAAAATAATTAAATATGCAATTTGCCAAGCGTGGGCAATATGGCTTTGAAATCACCTTTTCAGGAAGTTTTACCGCTTGTTCATTGACATGTATATTGCAGGCTTCAGACTTTTATTTAAGCTCTTTTGATTGCCTTAATGGATTAATACCCGAGTACCATCAGTGCGGGGCTGAGGCCGAGGCTGTTTCTAATTTTGCAAATATTGTGCCCGCTTCCTCTGGTGTTATGACAAAAACAAGTATTTAGCATTAGCCCTCTCAGAGCAACGTGCCGATCCCCTCAGATAATTGCCCGATGTAAGAATCCATGCCTCGCATGTGTTGCTGTCCCTCATGGGAAACTTTCAAGGTGCTTGGGGCCAGGGTGGGTGGCTGTACGGGGCCTGGATCCGGTCTGGGTGGCGTTTCCCTGATGGGTCCGTGTCTCTGGACAGCAGGCCCCTTCTCAGCTGAGGCTCCAGCAGCACCCAGGGGTGCAGGGGACTGTGCTACTGTCTCTGCTTACTGCTCCTGGTGTGGGTAAGAAGCCTTGCATAGGGCTGGGGGCGGGGGCGGCTGCTGGTCAGGATCGGGAGAAGAATCTCGGCTTAGACTCTGCTGCCTCTGAGGGAGGCATCCGGAAACCAGAGCTGGGAATTTGCTCTGGGGGAATAGTTTGCATTCTGTACTCGTGATGGGAAGAATTAGAGTTCAGTAGAAAAGGAATGGGTTGAGGCGATTGCCCCATTCCCATCCTCTGGCCACGCTGGCTGTCCAAGGACGGCTTCCTGGGGTTCCTCTGAAGGTACAATGGCAGGGACTCTTGGGAAGCTTTGTTCTGGTCCAGGACATCTGTGGGTACCCAGTGGGCTGAAGATGGGTCGCTAGGGACATGCAGGATAGCTTGGAGCTGAGAGGGGTAGAAGGGTAGGTAGAGGGGCGGGGGGAGAGAGAACAGAGACAGACAAAAGGAGAGACAGACAGGAAAGAGAGACATGCAGACTTCACCCACACGTGCACACAGAGACAGTGAGCTGCCTTTGAAGGTGGAGGGACAAGGCCTAATTGTCCCAGGGATGTGCATGGCGGCCTGGCTTTTTCATCGTTCCCAGAACTCCCTAATGAGGCTGTGGCCTCTCCCGGTGGGAATGTCGCTCCTGAAATCAGCTTTGATAAAGTGGACAGGCCGTCTGGGACGAGTTACCAGGTTTTCCTTTTCCTTTTGAACCCTGCGGTGGTTTTGCTCTTTCAAGGCAAGCAGAGGGGGCCACAGTCTCTGGCTCCCCTCGGCTGCACAGGCCATACCATGCCGGTCCTGCCAAGCCCAGTGGAAGGCTCGCCTAAAACGCATCTCGGCCCCCACATCCTGGCGCCCTGCACGTGCCCGGAGCAGTTAGAGCAGCTACAGTGACACCAACGGTGACAGCCTGTTGAGCACTCGCTCCAGGCCAGGCGCTGCTCTGAGTGTTTGACAGGGACTGTTTGTTGCAGTGGCACTGTTGTGCCCCTTTTACAGATGAGCAAAGGGAGGCTTGGAGAGTTGGGTGGCTTGCCTGTTGGAGACTAGGAGGGGCTGGATCTGACATTCTACAACCCAGCTCTTAGCCATCAGCCTCCCCAAGGGGCGGAAGCCTCAGCGGGCTTTCAAGCCCCCTCAACGCACCAGTTTTCTAACTGCACCATCCCGCTCTCATTTCTTCTCACCTGTGACTGGACTTTCGTCAAGGCCAGCCCAGAGAGTAAGCGAGACCCCGGAGGTCCGAGGCCTCAAGCTCTGCGGTGCGCTCTGGTCACCTGACCCTTCTCCCACCTCCCCCCAGAGCCTGCAGTGTCCAGAGGCCTCAGCCAGCTCTGCCGGGGCAGGAGGAGAGGAAGGAGCCTACGGCAGCCCTTCTCCGCTGCCCCGGGGCCTCCGGAGGACCACCAGCCTTTGATCCCTGATGATTAAAACAAAATTCCCTCTCAGGTGGTTGCTCTTTGTCAGAGGAGACCCTCCTTCCAGAGTGAGGCCGTCCCATCCCAGGGCCTTTGCCCGGGAGAGCTCGTTCCATCTTCTGGCCCTGCCGCCTGCTCTCCAGGCTCCTCACCCTCCTCTTGGGCGACACTGGCCTGCTGCGGTTCCCCCTCCGGGCCCCGTCACCGGGCGGTTGCCACCCTGACAACCTGACAAGACAGGCGGCCAGCGGCCCTGGTGCCTGCCTCCCTGGCCGGAGCTTCACCTTTTGCTCTGGTCCCTCAACAGGGCACCTCTGTGGGCCGGCGAGGCTGCGAGGCCTGTCCTTCACTCTGCTCTGCTGTGAGCTTTAATTCATTCCATCGAGCGCCCACTTTGTGCCAGGCCCTGGGGTGGTGCTGGGGATACAGCAACGTGAGACAGATGTGGTTCCCGCACTGGTGGAGAAGCCTCTGATTCTGATTAGCAACGGATTCCACCCCACGCGCTCCACAGCTGACTGGGGAGCCCTGAGCACGGCCACACCACGAGGAGAGAGGGCCGCGGGCAGCCCTCCCTGTGCTCCTCGGGGGACGGGGTGCGCTGGGGAAGAACGTGGACGCAACTTCACGCTCCCATCCTGACGGGCTTGCTCAGCAGCTCGTGGGGAGAGAGGCCCGAGACGGCGACCCCGAGAGACAGAGAGGCGGATGTTCCCGCTCGGGGGCCGGCAGGATGTGCTCTCCATGTCACGTCACGGACGTGTCCCCTTGGACCTCTGGGTCGCATTCACGGTTAGAGTGCAGAGGGAGAGCAAGGGATGAGAGAGGGACATGAGGAAACGGGGGCTTCCCCCAACCTTTTATTATGAAAATATTCAAACATACAGAAGAGTTGAAAGAGTATAACAAATACCCCACAAACTCACCACCCAGGTCCAACGTGTCAGCCTTTCACATGGCTTTTTCGGTCTATGTCAACACATACATATCTACATCTAGGTATTTTTTCCTGTAAGTCAGGAATTAAGTTCCATACTTCATCCCTAAATACTTCAGCATCTCCTAAGAATACGGATATTCTCCATAACCACAGCACCATTACCACTTGGAAGAAAATTAACAGTAATTGGAGAGGGAGGGATTTTGATAATTAGTCAAGACATAAGCACTGTTACCTCATTTAGAAAAACAAAAGACATTGCAGAGCATTATTATTTTCAAGCTTCCTTGCTTCCAGTCTCCCTAAGGTGCATGGGGTGGGGGGGCAGGGGGCATGGAATGATGCTCTAGTTACAAAGTCTGAGGGCTCCCTGGGAGCAAAGCCCCGACGCAGAGTGGGTGCTCAGGAAGTGTTTCTGGGAGGCAGGCGGGGTGCTCCATCCCACATCACAGAGCCCATCCCTGGGTCCCTCAAGCTCCTGAGTACAGACGGGCCATTCTTCCAGCTCTGCCCCGCCCAGGGAAGAGGGGCAGGGGAGGAGAGTGAGGGCTTGGTTGTCAGATGGGAGCTGGGTTCAAATCCCTGCGACCTGGCAGATTACCAGCTGAGCTAGGGAGAAGAGGAGATGTGGGGCTTCCACAGACACCGGGCAGCTCCTTCCTTTACCCCTGCTAAGGAGGCCTAGGACAGCAGGGCATTGGGGAAGCAGGGTCTGGGGTTCCCCCGGCCCCCTATGTGGAGATGAGGTCTTGGGACCTTCTGGCTATGATGTCCAAGGACTCTGAAAAATCTCCCACAGCCTCTCCGGACTCTGGTGGGGGTTGGGAGTGTGGGTGGGAAGGCGTGTGTTTATGTGTGTGAGAATAGCATATAAGAGCAATAGGTGCAAATCTCTGCTGGTGTGTGTGACAGTGTCCTGCTTGTCTGGGAGAGCGGTCTGCGTACACACACGTGTCAACCCGTGTGTGTGTTGGGGCTGCGCTTCTGTGTGTATTCACATATGTGGCTGTGTACCTGGTTGTCCCCGGGTGTGGTCTGGGCTCTCCTGTAGGAATGTGGGTGTGGGTGTGTGTCCTGTGTTTCGGAGTCTGTGACTGGCTGCCCTGCAGGGCTCCCTGCTTCAGAACGATGGTGACACTGACATGGCTGCTCACTGTTCACCAGGAAAGCCAGAACCCTGTCAATCAGAGAGAGTCTAACGGAGCTCAAGATACGCTTTGGGGGTCGTGCGAGTATCAAACCCAAGACCTGTTTCTGGAAATGCTGCTGCATTTGAAGTGGATCTCGCCAGCAAGAAATAAATAGGCGTTTTGTCAGAGGAAAGAACTTGATGAAAAATTGTTTTATGAAACTCGAATTTTGGCATGTTTTCACATTTTAGTTTGTTAGAACACAGAGTAATAAATGTTAAACATGTTGTTTGTTATTATGCATGGTTAATTTCTTTATGGTGAAATTTTTATTTTAAAGTTCGTCGTAAACTCTTTGCAGGATGGGGGTGGGGATACGGAAGAGAAGAAGGGGAGGGACAGTTTACAGTTTATCCCCAGCAGGACCATCGGGATAGCAGTTTTATTGAAACAAGAACAAAAAAAGAAGGGGGCAGCCCAGGCCCAAACCCACCTCCCATCGTCCAGTCAGAGGGGTGGCGTGATGCACTCGGGTCTGTTATTAAGCTCCTGATGCCTCTCTTGGCGGGAGCGGTGGGCTCACTGCAGGACCATGACGCGGCTCACTGTGGCTCCACTTGCTGCCGTCTTTGATCCCCCCGGGTTGATATCTGGGTAGCTGGCTCGTGGCTGTACACAGAAGAGCCTCTCCGAGTAGGGGGGAGCAGGCAGGCTTGTGTGCCAGGCCCCCTCCTTGCGCTGTGCATGGGCCCTGGAGACCCTGCCACAAAAGCCATCTGGTGGGAGAGAGGGGACCGATTGTGTGTGGGTTTCCTCTCCTGTTACCCGGTCTCTACCATCATCCCTCGGACTGTCATGAGCTCCCGCTTCCGGGCACTCAGCTTGGACTGGGTGCTGTGGAGACAATCTGCCACCCAAACTCCAGGACCACCCTGCGTGGGAGCTCCAGCTCTGGCCCCCAGGTTCAGAGAAGAATCTAGGCACAGAGGGGGGAGCCACGCTAGCTGAGACGAGGTGGGGTGGGACTGGTCTGGGTCTTGGCTCTGTCTGCAGGAAACAGCGTGACTGCCCTTGTGCCCAGGCCCCGCTCAGGGTGAGGTGCCCTGTCGTCCGCAGGGCTGGGGGAAGCACTGCAGGCTTCCGTGGATGCAGGGATCCCACCTCAGAGCAGAACTCGAAGGTCCTGGGCAACTCTGCTGGAGCCCACGAAGGTGTTTTCCTTGCCAGAGCTAGGGGTGGCAGGTTGGTGGGTCTGCCCTCTTGGCTCAAGTCTGGGCGGCCGGTTGTACGGCTGCCAGGATCCCTGCATTGCCCGCGTGCCAAGCAATGAATCCCAATATCGGACTGTACTGCAGGGCTCTCTTTGGTGGGGTTCAGGCTGAGAAGCCAGAGGGGGGCAGCAGATCCCCGGAGCCCTCCCGGGAAGAGAGAGGCACAGGGCCTGCAGGCATCCAGAACTGTTTCCACTGCAGGTTCTGGGTGGAAGGCACAGGCTGTAGCCCGGGTCCAGTGTCACACAGCACATTGGCAGACAGGCCATCTGCCCAGGCCCGCAGAAGCCATGGGGTGGGGAGGTCACAGAGTCAGAGGCTGGGGCCGGGGATGGGTGGGGTTAGGGAAAGCATATCCCAAACCAGTCACAATCCCTCCTCGGGGCTGGCTGCCGCCTCTGTTTCCCTTGGCACATTGTAGAAGGAATGGGGGTGTGGAGGGAGGAAATGTGCCCCTCCCCCGGCCTTGTTCCTCACAGTTTTGCTCTGGCCCCAAGGTCCTGGCCAGGGCGTTTGGCCATGACAAGTTAAGGGCTGCTCAGGGATGAGTTTGGGGTCCTGTCCTCAGATATGGCCCAGAAACACTCCTAGCCAGCCCTCTGGCTCCCCTGGGCACCTCGGTCCCTACTCCTGCTGCAGAAAACACTTGTGAGCAAGTCGAGCTGGGGGAATCCAGGAGCACTGGATGGGGAGCCGAGTGGGACCAGACCCTGGCTCCTGGCCCCAGCCCCCGGCTGCTGGCTCTTCGCAGACCCGGGACTCAGCTCCTGCCCCTCTGACCCGAAGCTTCTCCGGCTGCTGCCGCCGAAGCCACCAGTGTGGCTGCCGGATCCTCCATAAAAGGATAAGGATCACATTCTTCATTTTTTAAGTCGCACAAAAGCCGTATGCATAATTAATGTGCAATAAACGTGAGCGGCTGGAAATTAACTAAATGAAAAAAAAGAGAATATACTTAATTGTAAAAATTTAATTTTGCCTTTATTCTTTTTCTTTCTTTCTCTTCCTCTCGCCTCCCCCACCACCGCCAACAACTTGTTATATTCTCGGAGCCCTTCAGGTCCCGCCGGAGCCCACATTCTGAAAGGCTCGCCGCCTGACCTCTTGTCAGGGAGCCACGGACAAGATTAGTTTTAAGCCGCAGCCCAGCCCGTTACTTTCAACGGAGGGGCCGAGCGTGTCCCCGAGCGGGGTGCTGCTGTGTGGCACAAAGGAACGCTGTACTCGTGCCCCGAGACCTTCCCTGAGGAAACTCGGTGCCCATTTTAAGAGCTCTGGTGGATGCCTTTCGAAACATGGAGGGAAGGCTCGTCGCGGTGTTTAAAGTTCTTAAACATGAATTCAGCTGTTAAAAAGCCAAAGGGAGGACTAAATATATTTCCATATATTCAGACAAAGTGCTTTAAGCAGTAACATCTAAGCCTCCCTTTCTTCTTCTCCTTCTAATTTTTTTAAAGGACAAGACCTTTTCCAGAAGGTAAGACCGGAAGGCGAAATCTCCCAATGGAAAAATTTATTGACTTATTTATTCTTACTTATCGTCACAACTCTTAATAAAACCTGAGGAATTAGCTTCAAGAAACGACCCATCTGCTTGAAAGAGAATTTTTTTAAAAAGAATTATTATTTTAAAGAATAAAACACTATCAACAAATATTTTAAAATATGACGTATTGCACACCCACAACAACACAACAACTTAAAATATCAAATCCCTGGAAATAAATCACTGCCGATCCCTTCTCCCTTACACGCCAGCTATTTTCCTGTTTCGGCTGGTCTGTATCAGCAGATAATTTTAAAAGAGGCAGAAGACTCAGAGACGGAACCCAGAGGTATCGTGGCTGTTTGGGCTAGAATCGTGTTTTCAGAACACCCTTGTTCGTCCTGGGCCATTGTAGTTGGCCCTTCCCCAATTTTTTCAAATGGTAACTAACTCAGTGGTCTCTGTGATTCACTCAGTCACCAGATTAATTTATAAGAAGGAAAGAGACTGTCAGTACAGTCACTCGTGCTCGCTGCCACCTCTGCCCGGGTACCTGGGTCCTGCTTCAGGCGAACTGCCGTCATCCAAGAGCTGCCCGGCCGGCGGCTGTAAATAACCAGGTCCGTGCTGTGGACGGACGTCTGTGCCGGCTCCACCGCAAGCCGCCTTCGTGAACAGGTGGCCCACAGGGGTCACGGCCAGGCAGGACCGGGGCAGTGGGCTAGTATGTGCAAAAGCCTTTAAGGACCAGCTTGGTTTTAGCCCGAGACCCCCACCCAGCACAGGGCTGGTCCCAGCTGCAGACCTTTGCATTAAACAGGTTCTGACACTAAAAAGCAAGGTCTGTCTGCCGTTGTCATAGGAATGCAATATCCTCTGGAGGTCCCCTTATTAAAAACCAAGCCTGCTGCTCCTGCTGCCTGGGATGGATTTCTATTCCATTTGTATTGATCACAGGGAAATGGCTCATTCCCTGGTTGACAAATATGGCCAGCAGGGAGTTAGTGTCTGGTGGAAAACATTTGTTTCCACAAGGATTTGGGTGACTCTGAGCCAGAGCTGTGGTTATAGTCACAAGTAATCTCTAGTTATGATCTGGAATTACAAATGGGGGGGGGGTGTACAGTTTTGCAGAACAATGGAACCTCCAGGGGCTGGAGGGAGGGCATCAGAAATTCTCCAATACAGCCGCTTCATTTCAGGGACAGGGAATCGGGGCCAAGGGAAGGAACTTGACTCACCCAAGGTCACAGAGGCAGTGGTACTTAGGAATTTATCCCACAGATAGAGCTGTCAGTATGCGCAAAGGATATTCATCACAGCACTGTTTGTAAGCGCAAAAGGTGGGAAGCCATAATGTTTAGGAGATTGAGTAAATAGATGATGGTATTTTGCAGAACCACATGAAATTGCCATTTTAGCTGGTCAAAAATGGTTGAATAATGACAATTTCATACGATTCATTATAATACATCTATTCAGTGGAATATCATGGTGTGTGGAAAGGAATGAGATGGAGAACCCTCCAAGGTATATTATTATATGAAAAAAAAAGCAAGCCGTAGAACAGTGTACCTGGTATGCTACCACAAGTGCTTTTAAAAAAGTAAATATATGCATATTTGCTGGGATAAGCCTCAGTTCTCTGAAAGGAGACACAGAAATATCCACGGTGGCTGCTCTCGGGCTGAAGGAAGGGGTGAGAAGGAGGCCATCTTTCTCCTCTACAGTCTTTGGACCTTCCTGAATTTTATATTATGTGCATGTATGGCAGACACAAAATAAATTAATTAAAATGTAAGACAAAGATCAAAACAATGTCAGTGATGCCCTTAGTGCTAGTGGTTAAAAGTTGAGATTCTATGGCCAGATAACGCTGGGTTTCGAGTCATCACTTCATCTCACTGAGCCTCGGTTGTCTCATCTGTCAAGTGGGGATAACGTGCTTGCTTCCTAGAGTGGATGTGAAGATTTCCTTGAGAAGTGAATGGGAGAGGCTCAGCATGGCATTTGGCACAGAGAAGTCAGTAGATGTTACATATTACTATAAATGCTTCATAAAACCTAACACACACACATGCACACATATAAATCCTTATCATGACTTCTTGGCATTTTCTTTTTCTTGGAAGAGAGATTAAAACTAGAGTCGGGAGTCAAAACTCGTGAGTGTTGTGTGGGCCTTTCTGTTTCCTGTCGCAGGGTCGCCCGCGCTGAATTTGTAAGGGTGGGGCCGATGATTTTCTCTGAATCAGTAAATGGTCTTCCGCATCTCTGTGTACATAGGCAGGTGAACTAATAGAATTAAGCTTATTGGTTTAATTCCTCGGGGCCCCCTTGGTGAGGGGAGAGCAGCTGGATGAATATTTTAATTAAGCTCCAACACCCAGAAGTCAAAGTCCCCGAGTGGTCCCATTGGGCAAGGTCTCGCAGTTTGGAGTTTAATCAAGTTCGGCTTCAGAGTTCAAATTTCTTCCTGGACAGAAATATGTCATTAGGCGTCCAAGATTTCCATTGGAAAAAAAAAAATACAACTTGACTATGTTTTCTCTAGAGAATGTCACCGTGATTCGATTAGCCCCTTTTCCTTGACATTTTGCCCACTTTATTAACTTCTGCTTTGCTTTTAAGCAGGCAACTACTGTTTTACTTCCCTGAAGAAGCTCATAATATTATAATTCAAGTGTCAGGACAGATTAGGTTAAACGAACTGTGTAATTCCCAAAGGAAAACAAACTTCAAAACGGACGCGATTTGCCGTGAAACACGTCATGGGTTGCATTAGCGTTGAACGGGTGATTCTATCACCTAATGTGCTAAAGTTGGCTCAAATGTTCCCCACTCCGCAAGGTGAGAAATTACTTAGCTAACAAAACATTTAGTTTTCCTCTCTTTGCATTCTTTCTTTATGAGATCCTGAATGTGACATTTTCACCAAAAAATCTCTGTGCTTATTTGTGAAAAATGTATATTAAAACCAAAACCCATCAAATGGAAAGAAATCACAGATGGTTTTATTCACAAGCAGTAGAATTAATGGCTTCTCTTCTCTTTATAAATATTAGAAGCAGATGAGTTCATTACGATTTCACCCTAATAAAGAAAACCTGCTTGATTCTGACAAGACATCGACTTATCTAATACATCTACTAAATAACAAACCTACTTCCCGCCCGTAAAACACTGCTCGCAAACACCAGCTTTACCTGGATGGCTTCTAAATTAATGAAAAACACTCGGATCCGAAGAGAGCAAAAGAAGGGGGGAAAGAGAGAGGGAGTCCAAGGGATTTTAAAAATGTAACTGATTTTGAGAAGAGCGAGTTTTGAAATGTTTACTTTGTGGTGGTTTGAAATTTTTACATCTTTCAACAAAGCGGGCAGAGAAGTGAAACCATCTGAAAGGGCTTTTGAAAAGAGCGATTCAGCACAAGTTGGACGGAGCTGTGGTTCCTTTATCTTTGGCAATCTGCGCGTCGTGCAGGAGGGAGGCCCAGCACTCTCTCCCAGCTCCGCGCGGGCTCAGCGCGGGGCTTCCAAGAGCTGTTGGCGGCGCGTCCTGGGGCGAATCGGACACCTCGCGCTGGCCGGCGACGCCCGAGCCTGCTCCTTCTGATTCCCAGCGCCGCCGCCTGATGTGGTCATCTTGTTAGTCATGGAAAGCCCGGGGTATTTCTGTTTGTGCCGCTTTCAGCACTTATTAAGCGAGAAGTGGGAGGCTTTATGTGAAACTGCAAAAGATGTTTTCTCTCCCCAGGGCCACTGCAGTTGGGGCCACGGCTTATCCATCATTCCAAAGATCCCTCTGAGAAATGGAACGAGTCAGCCCTGCCAAGGGGGAGGGGGAAGACGAATGGCATGTGGGGCCTCTGTCCCGGGGCCTTCTTGGCTTGGCTCCCGTGGAAGGGCGTGGGCTCCTTAGTCTGGACCAAGCAAAGACGGCCGAGGAATGCCTCTGGGGAGGCAAGCAACCTGGCTTAAGAAAAATGGCTCGTCTCCGTGGCTTTGGTGGCCAATTCAACAGTTCAGATTTCTTCCCAAACTTTCCCCATCCCCAAGACCAACAGGAGGCTTATGCTGCAGAAATCCAGACACCTGCACAAGAGCGGCTGGGGGAGGCGGTGTGGGTGGAGGTGGAAAACTATTTCTAAGCAGCTCCTTACGGGGAACCAATTCCAGTACCTCTGCGTGGTCCCAGGACCCTGCATCCTTCTTGCAGCTCTGTGCTCCCTTCCTCCAAATGAGGGGCCGTGAATTCTCCAGCAGGCCCAGGTGGAATTCCGTCTTCTGAGATCATCGGAGTCTCTCCTTCACGCCTAAGATCCACAAGTATCACACGTCAGGGGAGATTTTTGGGGAAGTGACAAGTTTCAGCCAAGACCCCATGATTGAAATTTTCCTCCAATAAATCCCTCACAGCTGAGCCCAAAGGGGCTGCATTGGGTTCAGCAAGCAGGGACGGCAGGGAGGCAGGGGTGGGGGCGGGGGTGTTTGTAAACTTGGAACAGGATTGGAGCGGGGAGGCCCTCCGACAGAGGGCTCAGCCACTGAAAGTCTGTGGCTGTAGCACCCACACGCTCAGCCCTCTCCGTACAAAGGTGCCAGCACTCCAGGTTCTTGGCAGGGACGCTCTCCTCACCCACCCTTAGCTTGGAGTGGGAGGAGACTCAGAACCACATGTGGGATGGACATCTGCAGCCTCCTTGGAGGCCCCGTTCTCGGGGGGCTTGGCCCTTCCACCACTGAGCGTTCAAAGCCTCCATAACCATCGAGGACCTACTGTTGGCCAGGCATGGTGCTGGGCACATCAGCCGGGAGACAGAGGTCATTACTGCTCCCTTTTACAGATGAGGAAAGTGAGGCTCAGTGAGGCAAAGTCACTGGCTCAAGGGCATATGGCTGGTGTGCGGCAGAGGTTTGTGCCACCAGCTGAAGGCTGAGTCAGGACAGAGCCCCAGTGAGGACCAGGTTAACGCTGCTTTACATCCTGCACTCACCTCGGCCCTACCCCCTCGCACTGTCCTTGACATTCAATCAGGTGCCGGTGATGTCTGGCCCAGCAGTTGGGGCTGGGCCTCCCTGGCTTCCCGGCGACAAATGGTTCTCATTTGAAAGGGAGGTTATAAAAACACATGCCCAAGACACTGTCAGGGAACTGAGGATTAATCTCATTTCAGTCAAAGACCGTTCCAAATATTTGTTTTGGGGGGAAGGGGCCTGGGCAGCAGCCCTGGTTGGGAAGGAAGTCAGGGTTTGTGGCATGCCCCCAGGGTCGGGCCGGTTAGAATGATGTGGGATGGTGGGGTCAGGGGTCACTTCATACCTGGCAAGGCTGCGTCTGGCTCAGGAACGGTGCTCTCCCCACAAGTCCCTCAGGCTGGCTTTGCCGGGGGCCGTGAGTCCAGTGGGGGCGCTCACACCATGTTCAGTATCTCAGCTATGTTTTGGGGAGGTTTACTTTCCAAAAGGAAGGGAAAGATTAGGTGCCCGGGACATTTTTATTTTCTGGCTGGTGTGGAAAGCTGAGTACTTTTGTCTGGTGACTCAACCAGAGGAGGCCCTCAAGAGCAGCCAGAAGCAGGGGGGAGGGGCACTGCCGCCAAGCCCCTATGCCCAGACAGCTGTGGGCCACACAGCACGTCTCCCATTCAAGCCAGGGACCACTGAGGGAGCACCAGGCGGGCTTTAAGCCAGCGGCTCCCAAACTGGGTGCCTGGGTCCCTGCAAGTAGGCCCATGGGATTCCAGGGCTTGGGCCTCTGCTGAGCTTTCATAACAACCCCCAACAACTCCAGTTACTGCAACCTCAGTGGGACAGGCAGTGAAGTGCAATCTCATTTGTGAGGTGGGGGCTGTTATTTTCCCCCTTTTACAGGTGGGGAAACTGAGGCTCAGGGAGGTGCAGGTGGCTTGCCCAAGGCATGGGAGCTGGGCATCGGTAAGCGATCTCCTTTAACCTTCTCAACAACCTTACCAAGTAGGGCCGTCCCATTTTATCGGACGTTGAAGTTGAAGCAGGGACAGGTGACGTGACTTGTCCAAGCTTACTTGGCAAGGGAAGGTGTGGCCGGGGCTCGCGCCCTTCCGGGTGACCGAGATTCCAGAGCAAGGCGAGCGCCTGGGCCCTACCCGCGCTCCATCCGGAGCGATCCAGAGCTCACGTGGGCGGAGCAGGAGTGAGGACCCCCGAGGGGCGCGGAGGGGGCTCCGGCTGCGGGCTGGCCTCTGTCCAGACAAACGTCCGCAGCGCGGAGCCGATGGATTTATCTTCCAACTGTCAGAGTTGCTCCACTTTCTTTTTGGAAGGCTCGGAAAATAACCCGCACCGGGGTGGGCGAATCCCCGCAGAGGCCGCAATGAGAGCCGGCGCCGGGGAAGCGGGCATCGGAGCGCCCTCGCGCGGCCGGACTCCAGCGTGAGAACCGGCTGCCCCGGGCGCGGGGTCTGGGGTGGGGAGCAGGGCCCTTGCGGGGTTCCCCGGACAGAGAGGGGTTTCGCACCGGACTCGGCGCTTTACACACCCAGCTTTCCCAGCAACCTTGCGACGTAGGTCCTAGGACGGCCTTCATTTTACAGAGGAGTAAACAGGTTCAGATCGCAAGAGAAATACTGGGGCCCCACAGCGAGCAAATGGGCCCCAAAGGATGGTTCGCCTCCCTGTGAAATGCCTCTTCTCCGGTGCTGCAAGAGGCCCCTGGAGGGGTCCACCATGAGGGGCCCCTCCACCTGTGTCTGGCCTGGAAGGCTCCCCACCCCCACCTCAGTCAGTGAGGGGAAGAGCTGAGGCCAGCTCTGCAGCCCCCGCCAAACTCGCAGTGCTCCACTATCCCAGCAGAAAGCTCTGGACCAGGTACTCAGTCTGGAAACACATTCCAAACAAGGGGCACTTGACCCCTCTGGCAAATCCAGCCAGGGAACACTGACTGGTACCAGTGTGCACCAGGCCACTGGCTCCCATGCTGGGAAGACAAGTCTGGGCTGGGTCAGGGTCCCAGGACCTTAGACTTTCAGCCGCCCTTCTCGAAGGGGCCTTCTGGGCCTCCCATTGGCGTCCTCTGCTGGGTCCTGCCAGCACTGTGCCACGTCCTGGGTCCAGTGTGTATGGGTCTGACTTCACCTACTCCTCCAGAAAGCCCTGGGTGGCTGATTGCTGTTATGTCACCGGGAAGTGGCAGAGCCCCAGGGTCATGTCAAGGGGAAGTGGCGGAGCTGGGTCTGGGACCCAGGCCTGTCTGACCTCATGGGTCACCCTCGCTTTAACTACCACACGACAGGACAACTCCTCTTGGGTGGGCATAATTGGGGCTGCTTTCAGGCACAGCACTGGAGGTAGGTACACTTGGGCTGGATGTCCCAAGCAGCTCCTGGCTGGCTGTGTGCCTCTGAGTAGTTCTCTCTGGAGTTTCCGCATCTGCTAACTGGGGGAAACCCTAACTGCAGGATTGTGGTGATAACACACGTAAAGTGTACCGTTGTTGTCCTTGGCAAATGTTTGCTGGATGCTGAGTGACCATGTGCAATACTCACCTGCCACTGGTTTCCCCCTCACTTGGAATATCCTGCATCCCAGGCCAACCCACTCTAGAGCTCAGCTCACACCTTGTTTCCTCCAAGAACCTTCATCACCTGTCTCCCAGGACTCACTCTCTAACGGAAGGTACCGGCAGAAACTAACAACCACTTTTAAAGGGTTTGGAAGGATAGGCAAAGAGGAATAAGACACAAGAGGTACTAACTACAAAGGAAAGGACTGATAAAGTGTACTATATTAATATTAATAACTTATTTTCATCAAATGATTACAATTAAGACAGTGAAAAGGCAAGCTGCAGAGTGGGAGAAGATATTTGCACATAATATGTATTAAGAAAAAGGACTCACTTTGAGAATATATAAAGAATTGATAAGGAAAAGACACACAACCCAATAGGAAAATGAGCAAAAGACTTAGTTAGGTCTTCACGAAAGAGAATATGCAAATGATCAACAAACATATGAACAAGTGCTCAATCTTATTAGTCAATAGGGAAATGCAAACTTCACCCACAAGGAGAGGCAACTTCACATCTACCAAAATAGCTAATTTAAATATGTCTGACAATACCAAATGTTAAGAACGTGAAGTAATTGAAACACTCATATATTGCTGGTGGGATTGTAATTTGCTAAAACCACTTCAGCAGGCCATTT
>JAQZBX010066793.1:0-16054 GCA_029593785.1 Cabassous unicinctus
TTTAGCATTGTTTTAGCTCTATTATATCTCTCTAACCTCTAACTTTTAAAAATCTTTGTGTGTTTTATCTCTTTCATTCTCTATGTTCCTTATTTTTTGTTTTTCTCTAGTATCTATTTGACCTTATATTTCTTCTAGTTTCATTTTCATGTCTATATTGGTTTTATTTTTTTCTTTAGTTCCTTTCTGTGTTTGATCCCTTAACATTTTACTTCTCCTTGTTTTCTCGCCATCACTGCCTGAATTCTTGCATTTCTGTTTTGTAGTCTTCTTTCCTTCCATATACGATGTTTGTTTATAAGTTTTATATGCTCCCTTGTAACATTTTTCTGGTGAATGGTCTTCATATATTAATACATTTTGCTGCTCTTTTATTTCTCTCTAGTTCTTTTTCTGTTACTTATCATGAACCAGTTGGGTTTCCTGAGACCAAATATTTAAAGTGGTTCCTGTAGACAGGGATGGGCCAGCATATTATTTTATGCTACCTGGATTCACAAACCTGAGGCTCTCTTCTGCTTGGCTGTCACCAAGGCAGACTGCTTCCTGTGACTATGACCTGTCTCCATGATTCATCATGTAGCCCATCCACCTCTGCTTCTCTGAACTAAACCAGTTCAGCTCAGTCCTGTTTCTACCCCCAGTGTTACAAACAAGATCCCCTCGGAAAGGGCCTCTGAACATCAGCAAGCATATTTTGGTCCCTACTTTCTGAAACCTTCCACAGATGTGTTCTTGCCATGAAGATCTCTGCTTGGCTGTTTTCCAGTTTCCTCCATGCAGCTTCTGAGTGAAGTCGATGGCTTTTGGCCATCTTTCTCCTAGTTTTGCCCCAAAATGAGTTTGCTTTTGGATTGTTTCTGAGAGGCAAAAGGGAAGTTTCTGAGTTACACATTCATGCACATACCAGAATTCCTTGTTGATCTTTAGAGAGCAATGCTCTTTTCCTTGGTTTATTTTTCCTTGGAGAGTGGTAAGATGGTTGGGTGAAAGGGGCCCAGAAGGCAGGCACACTGCTTTTCATCTACTTTCATCCACTGGAGTTTGGGATCCTGGGCCATCTCTTTACATCTTAGGGGCATGACTCATCTCTTTGTCTTTCAGTCTCTCTCTCCCACCCCTCTGTCCCCAATCTCTAACCTTTAAAGCCTAAATAAGAATTTGGAAGGTTTGGAAGGTTCAGGATATGAATTTTGTCTACCTCTTTACCTCCACTAGGGCATGTCAGATGTGAAGGAATGAGAGAAAGTCCAGGTGATCAGTCAGCACAGGGCCTCTAGACAACAGGCTACAGGTCTGTTTCAGGTAATACTGTGGTGTCAGAGAATCCCAGCTGCAATGACGCAGCATGACTGTAGAGCCCAGAGCATGCAGCACACTTCCAAGGAGGCAGCAATGTCTGTCAAAACTTATAAGATCTAGACTCTGCCAATGAGAATGAGTGCAAAGTGATAAAAGTAAGGCAAGTTCCAAGTACTTGGAAAACTGGCATATTGGACAAAGAGAACAAGGTTGCGTAAGCAGGACCAGCTTCATGGGTGTGCGACCTGTACAGTCACAGAGATCCCTCTACTTGGTTTAAGGCTCTGCTATCACTGTCTTGAAATTCTTAATAATTTTTTAACAAGGGACTGTGCATTTTCATTTCACACTGGGCCCTGCAAATTCTGTAGCAGGTCCTGTGTAACTGAGCATAGAGCTAAGGGAATTCCTATTATTTTTTACATTTCAGGTCAAACCCTCAAATCAATCTTTTATCTTTGTGTCCTCAGCATCTAGTATGTCTCAGTAAATATTTACTTGGTGAATGTATGTACTGGTCACCAAAAGGGAAGCACAAGGTCCACATCATTGACTCTGGGCTCTTTCAGTTCACTCTTATCAGGAGTAAACGCCAACTTACAGCCTGAGGTGGAAATGAAACCACTGGTTAGGAGGCCTGGAAGATATGAGGACAGAGAGCTGGCCTGTTGAAGTCCACAGATGGATGATGCCAGGACCATGACCAATACCCACCCTCTCCCCGCAATCCAAGTAGATGTGACCTTCTGGTTCAGTTGAATAATTTGGAGACAAGGAATTTTTGAGAAGAACCATTTGCTTTTATTGGCCGTGTGGCTGAGTACAAGGAGGTGCACAGATTTTACAGCTTCCCTCACTGCTGACATCCTCACTGCTGACATCCTACACTTTTTCAACTCCTCCCCTGTAACTGGCCTCTGCAGGCTTACTATGTGCTTATCAAGGTAGTCTTTCTATACATGCCAGCCAGCCAACAGGATGCTGGGGGGGCTGGAAGGGGACTTGCACAGGATTAGCCCTGTGCCTGCCTCAGAGTCATGCCCTTGTTAAAGCCATTTTGTAGTTAATTTTCAGATAGTTTTTGTAGTTTTATCATTAGTTCCACTTTTCATCTTCCTAACAGTCCAGATTTTTTTCCTTTGAAACTAGACATTCTTGCCTAGCCCTCTTTTCCTAGTTATTTTATTAAATAAGATTAAAAAAAAAAATAACCCTCAAATGAATGACCAATACCCTTTTAGGTACTTCTCTTTTGTTCTTATGATGCCAAGTGACTTATACATAGAAGCAGCCCAAATCACTCCTGGTAAAGTGATATTCTTCCCCAGTTCTTAAAAATTTGCAACTAAATAATGATCACTTTCTAGAGAAACCAGAGAGTGTAGCAAAATATTGTGAACTTTAATTCTTATTGACCTGTGGAAAAATATCTGAAAGTCAACCTCTCAGACCCAGATCCAAGAATATATATATATATATCCATCCACTGGGTACAGGGAGAATCACAAAAGAGCAAAAAAATCTAAAGCTCTGAAAATCACAAATTAAATCCTCATATGCTTAAGACATAATAATAATGATCAGAAAATACATGGGAATAACTGATTTAACTGTTTTGCCTAAAACCTTGCTCTAATTCGTCTTTCACATAGAACAGTATATACACTGAAAACCAAGTGTTCTATGTCTCAATACCACTCTCTGCAACTGATTATTTCCTTCTCTAACTTGTTTCCCATTTAGAATGCCACCCCATTTTAAAGACTTTCTTAGGGAACCACAGTTTAAAAAGCCACAAGCATCCACGCTCAGTCCTCTTCCTGCCTTGTCCTATAACTAGGTGTAGGTGATCTCTCTAGGAGCCCTGGACCCCTTAGTGAAGGTTCCTGTAGGGACTGGAATCTAGATCCCAGGGGCCCAGGATTCAGTGCCAGGGGCACTCAGGTCCAGAAGAGCAGACCTGAAAGCAGGAGTCACAGGCCTTGCTCCAACTGTAGCTCTGGGAGTAACCTAGGAGTTAAGCAGACCAGAGACGCTTATACAGCATCACATTTCTGGTGTTTTGTTTCTACCTGCAGATTCAGCTTTTGCATCAGCAACCAGAAAACCAGGAATTCTGGTTGTTCTGTACTTCCCCAGTGGAGAGTGATTGCTTTGGGGCAAGCTATAGAGGAATTTTAATGTGTACATGGTATCTATCCCCCTGGTGGACCATGAAAGAGTCCATCTTAAATTCCACATCCGTGTAAAAAACAAATTAAGGGGAAGGGGTCTGGACATAAAATCAGCACCCTTCACCTTGCCACAGAGTAAACAGGGATTATCAGGGCAGTTCCAGATTCCAGCAGGTGAGGGCTCCTTGGCCAGCCCCTCAGGCTTCTCCCACCATCCCCTTTCCATATCCAAAATAATCAGTAAAAATCTTGCCCATCCAAATTAAAATGGCCAACATAGAATGCAAAATTTCCAATTAGAATTTTTTAGATTTCTTAATTTACAGTCCCCAATTTCATTCCATCATATTTTTAGTGCAAATATTCCCATTCAAAAGTCACACAAAAATTAAATCTATATTCCCAAGGTAACATTTGAGTGTATGTGTGCATGGACTCACATGCACATGTTTGTGCTGAAATGTTTACATGGAAAAAGTCAATTTGCATTTGAATGTTTCTTTTCTTCAGTACGTGCTGGTTCACCAGGAGTTAATTTATTTTAAATTTTTTAAAAGTTCTTTTCTGTTCTAGCATAAATTCTCAACCAGGAGATCAGAACTACAGGGCCATTTGTATAACAATGCTATTGAAAATTGGATTTTATTTTTAAATGTTTCTTTCTCGTTTGATGTTCCATTAGATGATTGTTCCCCTTTTTCTGTTTACAACTAGTTAACAGGAGACAACATCAGAATTCTTATTATAGAAACAGGACAGTAGCAATGATTTACCACAAACCACTGATTCTCTTGAAGCCCTGAACCATCAGGGGAAAGAGGAGACTCACTTGATCCGAATTGTTTGCTAAGAAGTTTTAGAGAAAATGGTTAGTTTCAAGCTGGTTATATGTGAAATGGATCCATTCAGAGACTGGACTGTACTGAAATCACCAAGGTAATGGTACCTTGTGAGTTCTATTGGGAGACAGCCCCGTCTTCAGCCTTCTCCTCGTACATCCTGTTTGGGTGCCTGTGTTTTCCATTTGGAGCCTTGTACATTTAGCACAGAAGTGCTTAATAAATATTGTATAATAATAAATATTCAAGATATACGGCTTGGAATTTTTATGTAAATTCTATGAAAATCTCTTCTGCTTTCACGTTCACTAATACTACTATGACCTCTACTTTAAAGGATATTCAATTTATGAGTGATCTCAAATCTCTTGCTTTCAAATTCAAAATGTCTGTATTTTAATCCACCCCTTCTCCTTTCTATTCTGTCCTGGAGGAGGGTGGAAAGGTTCATCTTGTTCACTCCATTTGCATCTTTGATCCCATTCCCTCCTGCCTCTTTGGGGCCTTGGTTCATCTGAAACCACTCCCTAATTACATCTCTTCTTTTCCATCAGCTCCTTCTCCTGAATCTGTAAACATAGACAAGTCTCCCTGATCCTAAAAGATAGAGCATCAGAAACTTCACTTTCTCCCTCTAGCAATTCTCCTTTATTCTTTATTTATTTAGTCTTCAGATTTCTCAAAAGAGAAATATTTGCACACTGTTCCACTTCATTTCCGCATACACTTTAACCCTATGGAATTTAACTTCCATTCCCATTATGTTCTGAAATCTCAGAGGTTTTCAATGACCTCTTTAAGATCTCTCTCAAGTCATGGTGCTTCTCCTCCTCACTCTCTACAGAATCTGACCCCCTCACTTTCTTGAAATATGCTCTGCCTTGGCCTCTGGACACAGGAATTTCTCAGTTCTATCTCTACTTCTCTGATTGCTCTTTCTCTGTCTCCTCTTCCTCAACTCCACCTCGAAGTGCAGGTGGACTTTTTGATCCATGGCTTATTTCTCCTTCTCAAAACTTCCTACCTCTGAAATATCATGCAGTGCCAGGGTTTCAGTGTTTTCCTCTGTGTGATGATATCCTGATCTAAATTTCAGTACCCATCCTCTTCTTCTAGAGCTCCTGCAGTTCGAGAGCCTGCTTGACTTTTTCACCTACATGTCGTCCAGACACCTTTAAAACAAAACTGAACCCACCAGCTCTTCTCCCAAGTCAGATGCTTCCTGATCTTGCTGATGGCATCCATCCTCCTAGTCTTGGAGCCATTTGTATCAGCGATGACTCTGTCCTCTCAGCCCCAATGTCAAGTTAATTTTCAGATGCTTTTGGTTTATTTATGCAGTAATTCTTGCAACTGTCTTTTTTTTTCCCTTTGTTCTCACCACCGCTATCCCAATTCAGGCCCTCACTGCATCTTTCGTGAACTGTTAAAATCATCTCCAGACTTATCTCCTTTCCTGGTCTCTTACTTCTTTACACTATCCTATAGACCTGTGCTATCCAGGGTGACTGTTGAGTACTTGAAAAGTGGCTAGTCCACATTGAGATGTGCTGTAAATATAAAATACACACCAGATTTTGAATACTTTATAATAAAATAATAATGTAAATTATCTCAATAATTTTTGTATTGATTACATGCTGAAATGATAATATTTTAGGTATATTGAGTTAAATAAAACATTATTAAAATTAATTTCACCTTTTTAAAGCTTTTTTTCATATGGTGACTAGAAAATTTTAAATGACATATGTGGCTTTATATATTTCTTTATATGGTGCTTCTCTAGAGCATAGTGAGGCTTATGATAATTTCTTCCTCAACAGCTTTGATGTCTTCTCATTACCATGAAGTATTGACAATGTAATCAACTAACATATATTATTTTACAAAATGCTTTCACACCATGTGCCTCCCATAGTGTCAAATCCAAATCTTTTAGATCAACATTCCATCTGATCTAAATCATCTGGCCCCAACCTAGATTTCCTGTTCATTCATTCACTCATTCAACAGATAGGCATTATCCCCATCTGTTCACATACTTATACCCAACTGTATTAGTCAGCCAAAGGGGTGCTGATGAAAAATACCAGAAATCTGTTGGCTTTTATAAAGGGTATTTGGGGTAGAAGCTTACAGTTCCCAGGCCATAAAGCTTAAGTTACTTCCCTCACCAAAGTCTGTTGGTGTTAGAGCAAGATGACTGCCGACGTCTGCAAGGGTTCAGGCTTCCTGGATTCCTCTCTTCTGGGGGCTTGTTTCTCTCTGGGCTCAGCTGCTCTGGTCCTCTGTGTGCTTACTTCCCAGGACTCCAGCATTAAAACTCTAGCAGCAAAAAAACTCCAACTCTGTCCTTTGCCATGTCTTTTATCTGTGAGTCCCACCCACCAGGGGGCAAGGACTCAACACCCTAATGATGTGACCCAATCAAAGTCCTAATCATAATTTTAATCAATTAAAAGTAATACCTCTGACAGACCAGGTTACAAACATAATCCAATAACTACTTTTGGAATTCATAAACTATGCCAAACTGCTATACCAACACACCTCAAAATCGTCCGCCACACATTCCCCCATTCCCACCCCTCTCTGTTTATATTGTCCCTTCTGTGTAGAAATGTCTTCTCACTTTCACATGGCCATATCCTGCCACCCCTTCAATATCTTTGATGAAATTTCCCCTGCTTCTACCATGACAGAAATACTTCCTCCAACTCCCAAAACTCCTTAAGCATTCTATGTGGTGTGTGTACATTACTCCATGACCACCCTGGAAGATCAAACTTGCTTATTCGTTCGTTTGGTTGGTTCGTTCGTTCGTTCATTTGTTCGTTCATTCATTCATTCATATCAAATGAAACCTGGCTCAACTCTCTCCCACCAGGCTTGGTAGAAGTACCATCTCCCTCCCTTACTTGCACTCCCTCTGGGCTCATAAAAGAACCCTGAGGCTTGTGTGGTCTTGGAGAAATAGGGAGGGACCTGGTCTCAGACAATCCTGGCAGCTCCTCACCCAGGCCAGAGGGTGTAGTCGCAGCACTGTGGGCAGCCTCTAGGTTCCGTGCCAAGTTTGGCGCAACATCCTTCAAAATGCAAACTTTGGGCCTCCAGGGACCCCAACCAGACTCTACTCCTACTTGTCTGGAACTCAGCTCTTCTGGTGTGACCATTCCTCCCACGGAACACAAAACACCAGCTTCCATTTCCAAACCCCTCTCCAGCTTAATCCCCATTCTATTTCAAATTCTGTAGCAAGAGGCAGAAGCCAAGATTACAGTGAGTTTCCCAACAAGTCTCCCTGTTTCCTCTGTACTTCTGTCTCTCTAAGATGTTTCTGTGGTTCAAACCTTACCTCCTCTGGGAAGGCTCAACTTCTTTCCCTCCCATCTCCCTCCACCCATACTGTCACTACCTTTTTTGGGCTTTCATAGCCCCTTTATTAGCGCAGTTTTACATGTTATTTTGTTCTTAATTTAGGACGGACACTCTGTACATTATTTCATTTAATTCTCACTTATTACGTAAAATAAACTGTCCAAGATCACACAGCTGGTAAATAGGGAAACCAAGATTTTAAACAAAGTCTTTCTGCTTCCAAATTCTGAGTTAGGCCATTAACCTATATTACTGTGACTCAAATGTGCTTGAATAAATGCCTCTGAATATGTACCTCATCATCCTACTAGATGCTAAACCAACCTAGGGTAGGAGCAGTGCTCATTCTCTGTGCCCCGCATGGAGCAGTACTTATAGAATGTGCATGAAAAGTGTTTGTGGAGAGGGAGGGAGGGAAAACTTAGAAAAACTTAGCCTGAGCCTTTACAAACTTTCCAGTGCCCCAACTTATTTTTCAGATGTCATTTCTGCCCATTTTGTCATAAAACTAAAAGTCTAAGTGAAGGGATAGTGTCCCCTTTGTTCATTCTATAGATCCTGCCCAGAACAGCATCCTGTCTCCCTAATGCCAAGAGATATCATCTCAGCTTGTTGCCTGTTTGGAGACCCTGGTTGTTAGAGGCTATTTGCTGGATAGCTGAGGCACTGGGGATGCTACAGTGGAAGAGCAGCTTATCTGATTACCGTTATTATAGTCATCAAACATGACCGACAAAGCAGAAAACAAAAGGATTCTTCCCATGGCACATTTTACATTTTACACATTTACAAGGTTTACTTACGTGTTAGAACAAAGCATTGCTAATTTACCTGATAAAGAAGGGTCTTAGATTCCAGTCCCCAAAAGTAAAATTTCCCTTTGAATATTATTAATTTTAAAATACAAAAAAAAAAAATGTTTTAAAGGTAGAACAATAATAAAGCCAACTGGAAGCCACGTCAGAAGGCTTTTTCTTCTTCTGTGAGAGCTGGCAGATCTGCACTTTCAGTAAACAGCCAGCGATATGCATTTTTGAGGTGAAATCTCATTTCTCTTGTTCTGCTGTTACTATGGTTACCATCCTACAGAATCCCTGCACACACCAATAAAAAAAAAAAAGAGGAAAGAAAGGAGCACAAACATCAATTTAAATATTAAGCAACCCCTCAACCCCCCAAGGATGCAAAAAAGGGATACAAGGCACATTGCAGTGTGGAAAGTGCCCAGCCAGCGGCTGGCTAAGTGGGCATGGCGCACCCCTCCCTCCAAAGGGCCGGCCTGGAGCCTGGTCTGGAATCTCTTGGCACTGATATGCCAGCATTACCCATTAACCCCGTCTCCAGCACCACCGTGGAAGGCAGCGGCCACCTGGAGGGGGTGCAGAGGCAGAGCCTAGAATGGCTCACTGCGATCACAGGGCCTGGATACCTGAGTCACAGACTCCTGCCCTGCCATTGTCTGGCACAGGTGCCATGTAGGAGACAGGGTCCAAAGGCCTGGGTTTTAGGGAGGCCAAAATAAACAGGCATAGGGAGGGAGCAAGCATGGGTGCCCAAGGCCTGAATGATTTTTGCCAAGTTTCTTTCTAAAGGAAGATTTATGTTTTGTCCTCAGTTTCCTAATCTCAAATATGAAGACAAAATAATATCTGCCTTGCAGGGTTGTTGTAAGAATTAATTAAGATTATCATTGTGAATATATTCTTTGAACTCTAAATACTATAAAATACAGGTTTTAATCATTGTGGTTATGGTCATTACTATGACAGCAAAATTAACCATTACTATCATAACTGGGTAAAAACAAACAAGTAGAAAACCTGAGTTCTATCAAACCACCTGGCACAGAGGTTTCCCTTATCACCTATTTTTGTCCTGCATTCTAGACTTCTTATCTTTGCACTAGGTGAATAGAATTCAGGGCCAAGAACTTTTAATTTCAAATTAATTTTAACCCTCATTTGCTGCATTCACTTACGCTTCACATTCTGCGCATGGAAACAATTTTTAATAAAATTTGTTTTCTCTTGGCAACAAGAATGCTTAGGAAACACCAGCTCTCAAATGGGTCCACCATCAATTCTAAGCTAAAATGATAATATTTAAATAGATTTTAAAATGGAAAAATGTATTCATCTATTCCTACTCTGGGAACCAAGTTCAAAACTCTTCAAATAATTTCGTTCCATGAGGAGAGTGGATCTAAAAGCTGGGTGTGGATAGCAGGACATTTCCAGATACAGCAACTCATTTAAGCTCAAATTAAAGTGAAGCATGATTAAAAGTCATTTTTTACACCAAAAGTGATAGCATGGAGCATGCTAGCAAGGCTTTTTATTGCCTTTATCTTATTCTGGGGGAATTAGTGTCCTCTTAACTACTTTATAAGCAAAAGAAGAATATAAGGATAAGGGTCAGAAGACAAAATCTAGTCCCCACTCTGCCATCAACTTGATGTGTGACCTCTGGAAAAAGCACTCAACCCTTGTTTTCCTGTTTCCTTATTTGCAAAAGGAATTGCACCTTCCCTATTCCTCTTAACCACAGTTCTGACGATAAGATGAAATGACTGATGTAAATATGCTTTAAAAAATAATAATGATGCTGTCCCAATCCTGCATTGCTTCTGTCACTTTTGTTAGCATTTGTCCTTTAGAGAGGAAACGGTTAAGGTTGCAGTGAAGCATAACAGCTCTTATCCTTCAAGGTCACTCCCATGGTGGTTGCTCTGTGGAAAGTTCTACTACAAGCCACTTTGGCCTTCAGTGATTCCCAGACCCTTGGAGAAGGGCCTTCAAGAGAATGAGGGAATCTTTGTGTTTGTGTTAGGTGTCTGTGCACCAATATTGTGTCATTAATTACAGAGTGTTTTGCCTCCCGGAAGAGACCTATTGACTGGTAATAAAATAAATTAGCTCAATCTGTTATTTTAATTTCTTTTTATTGGGAGTTTTAAATCATTAAACTAATGATCTCATCCAAATTTCAAAGCAAGATAATAGAACACATGCAGTTATAGTCATATTTAACCCAAAAACTATATAAAACTTGGTAAATTGCTTCACATGATTGCATTATATTTCAATAGTACTTTCTTAACAGTAGCAGAAAATACTGCTAGAAATAAAATAACAAAATGAACCAGGAGAAGAGAAAGCTGTTTTAGAACTTTTATTTTTCCAACTGTATTAAATGTATGATTCTTTAGCAGAGGATTGAACCATAAAGATGAGTATAGTATATAATTGATTGGGTGGCTATTTCCAGAACTGATTCAGTCCGAGGAAAAATTGTAATGTGGGTAGACTTGGGAGCCCAGGTTCCATGGATAACCACAGCCTTCTGTTTTCATGTTTTCAAAAACTGCCCTTCTCAGAGACAGCTTTTGGGACTCTATGGTAGCAGCCTGGTGATTTTAGCAATATCTTTGTGATCCCTTTAATTGACTGGAACTCAATATTAGATATTTTGGAAAACAAAATTGAAAGTATTTGCTATAGCTTAGTTTGTAAAATGACAAAGTATTGCTGCTAATTTTTTTAATAAAGCAGACATATGTTAACATTTCATGAAGGTAACAAGATAATTAGTGAGGAATATAGTATATAAATAGTAGCTTTTTTATTATTAAAGAAAGAAACTGCTTTTCTTCCAACACAACTTCAGTACTGAGCACTGTATGTGTTCACAAGGGACGAGGTTCCCGTGGTTTCTGTGCCGTCTGGTCAATCCACTCACCTCCTCTCTTTCCCCATTACTTACGGGCCACTTCAGGCTTTCACCCTCTCTCACCTGGACTTTTATAATAGTCCTCCTGCCTCACAGCTTTCCCTCTTCCACAGCTTTCCCTTCCCACAGACGACTGAGTGAATCTTCTGAACACAAATTATATCACTCACCAGCCTAAAATTCTTGAGCAAATTCCTGCTCTGAAGTATGTTCGTGTGTGACTGCATGCCGTTCTCAGAACTCTCCATGCTTTTTTGTGTCTCCCAGCTTCCTCTCCTGAGCACATCCCTTTCGACTTTTCAAACACCCTGTCATTCTTCAACTATCAGATGTCCCGAGATGCCCTCTCACACCTCCCCATCTCCTCCATCCTCTCAGGCAGTTTTCCCCTCCAGCTTACCCTCTGTATAGCTATCATGGTATGTACACTTGCATTTTATATTTGCAACTTTTTGTTTGCCTCTTGTCTCTACATCTTTATCATTAATATATCCCCAGGGTTTATCACAGTGTCTAACAAAAGTGCTCAATTAATGCTCTTTGGCTGAAGAAGGGAAAAAATAAAGGAGGGAACAAACTGCATAGCTTGGTGTAGCCTTTTGAATTTCAAATACTTTTAGGTTAATTATGGGTATATTTTCACAGACTCTTTACAATATAATAAACCAATACCATATACCACTTTAGTGCTGCTTTTCTTCCAACAACATTCATTCTACTAATTTAAAAGCCATTAAGTAAGATGAAGCCTGCAAAACCAGTCAACCGAGTTCACTTGGGAGCAGGTAGGGGTCTATATAATTGCTAATAGGATTTAAACTGAAGGTAAACCATTTTAGATTTGAAGTTAAGAGTTCATACAATTTGAAGCTCCATCTAAATGGATTTTTACATGTCATTTTATTGCTGTGAACTGTAGAACTGAGAAATATACACCGTCCCCCAAATGTAGTGCCATACCAACAGGCCACTCACTTCTCTTCTGGAAGTGTGGGGCCTGTATTACCCCACCCCTCATCTTCTCTGACATCCACCATAAAAATGCCCTGGGTTAAGGTTCTGGGCCAGTTGACCTGGTACAGCCTGGGGCTCAGGGAAATTCAGAGAAATGAAAGAGAGTTCTAGAAATGATGGGTTCCCATTTGAAACAGGGAAAAGGGAAAGGCTGTAACCCAAGGAAAACCTCAAAGAAAACCCAATATATTCTGCATCTATGTCTAAGCACTGCTATTGGATTAGCTATAGCATAGTTGATTTGATGGTTGCCCTCCGTTTTCTTTTCATTTCTTTTTCTGGCTGTAACAACTGAATTTTTGAACAATAAATTAGATCAATTGTGCTATGCTGGGAATCAAATTAACTAAAAGAAATTTCAAAATAATCACATCGTGGCCTGCTTTTTGTAGATGCATTTGATCAAAGGGATAGAAATTAGATTTCTAAAGATACCTATAGGGAAAATAATTCAGTGGAAATAAACATGAATCTTCAAACCTTCACATACTATTATTGAGATTTTTTTATGGGTATTGAGACAAATTAGAATTGTTCATGTCCACAATAACTGTAGACCTGGTCTCCTGACTACATAACACATTACTTTCTATATTATATATGAAACGTGATGATGAGAACCACAACTTATTTGCTAAAACCCAAACTAATTAAAAATTTGTTGCCTTTGTTCCATGGTTTAAAGATTGAAATCTAATTCCACTTTTACCTAAAGAATATGGAAGAAGTCAGTGTTCCAGTCCCTCTGTTTTTTAAAGCTATCATGCTTACCACCAAATTGGGCAAAAAAAAAAAAAAATTGTTTTTTCACTCTTCTTATTTGACATAAAAAGATATGTAGGAAAATAGCACAGTAATGGTGTTTACATGTTGGCCAAACCATTTGGTCAGTGGTACTCACAGGGCTCTTGACCCTGATCGCATGGATTATTACTGCTCCAGTTCCCAATTCTTAAACTTTATTAAGGTTACTCAAGGTCATACTTGTTGTCCAGGGCGAATCTAGGCGGATGTGTTCTGTCTGTCCCCATCATACCTTTTACCTTCTGAGGTTTGGGGAACTGAACCTGCAAAGAAGGTGAAATGCATTTAAATAGTGTAACTTGCCTAATATGTTTTCCAAGCCTTACAATTCAGAGGAATTCTAATAGCATTTATTCTTCCAATGTCAGAATTATTAGGGCATAAATAATGTCATTATTTATTGAACTCTATTCCATACTAACTGGGTCATGGGATGGTTTGGGTAGGTCTTGTTTTCAGGGCATGATCTTTTACAATGATAATATTCAGTGATATCTGAGTCCTTAGAAAAGGGCATTCTGTAACCCTGTTGGTGATAGTATAAATTATTACACAATTTCTGGAAGATAATTAAGACATTGTTACTAATAGCCTTAAAATTCTGCAAACTCTTGACCCAGCTGTTTGCTTCTAGAAATTTATACTAAGGAAATAAGTATATATGTTTACAAATATTTAATTATACACATAGTCATCACAATGTTATTTGTAAAAAGAAAAGCTAGAAACAATTTAAATGCCACATAATAGGGGATTGGTTAAATAAATTAAGCACTATGAGAACTATAAAAAATGAAAAGATGTTCCCATATAATTGTAAGTGAAATGATTCACTTAAAAATAGAATGAACAAAGCTCCTGGTTTTGTTTTTTGTAAAGATGAACACACATGCACACATATACATACACACAGATATGTGAAGAAAAGACAGGAAGGAGGTCACTTTCCCTGTCTTGTGAAATTACAGGTGCTTTTCTTCTCTTTGCTCACCTACGTTTTTCTAGATTTTTCTATAATGAATGTTTATTTTATATGAAACAAAGAAAATATTTTTATCTGCTAGGCAATGATTTCCAAAATATTCCTGAGTATTCGCTTTCTCAAGTTTGGTCACTTCCATACTTAAAAAGTTTCTTTCTTTCTTTTTTTTTAAGTCCAGCCAACATTTCTTTAGCCTTCATATAAATCCATTTTTTTTTCATTAGGCTTTTGTTTTGTGCATCTTATTTTGTTTATATTTGGTTGATATGGAAAATAACTGCTGAGCATCAATTATACAATCCAGCCTGTGCTTGAAGATGGTAATCTGGTCACTTGTTACTTATTTTTCTCTCCAGGCTAAACAAACCCCATTCCTTTCATCTTTCCTCACAAACCTATTTTCTATTCCTTTCATCTTTATTTGTTGTTTGTCTCTGAACAATACCTACTTTCTTCGTGGAGAATTTAAAATGCACTGCCTAAACTGGAGAAAATGGTAGAAAAATGTGACTAAAGCAGACTACAGTAGGAGTTGTCCTTAACCCTTAGCTAGTCAAGAGCATGATGTGTTGTTATTATACCAGTAGTTAATTGTGTATTCACCTCAAGTTTATAACAGTTATTATTTCCCAGGTTGTCTATATTATTGATACATTTTCATCTTATTCTTTTTTCCAGTTTTTAATGTCTGCTGTTATATTTTTGCCCTAAATGTTTTCTTGTTTATATGCTCACCTTTATGGCAACAAATTGCATTCTTTTGATTTTTGAGAAAATTCCTCAAAAATGTCAAGTTTATTTTGAATTCAGTCAGTGATGTTAAAAGCAATAGTAACCCCTCCTGTTTGAGAATTCTCTGTGGATCTGGTAAGTATCTTCATGATTCTGGGTCAGGAATGTTAAATACAGTCTACATACTAAGTAAGTATAGTAACCTCTGGGAGGGTTCCAATAGATACTATATTGCCTCTTTCTCCTGGTTGAATCCTTGACTCAGCTGTCTGCCCACATTACAGAAGAGTAACAAAACACACTACTTCTGCTTTGTCGATGAGCCAATGGTGTGTAATGGCATTAAAACTCTTGCTGGAATTCAAAGTAAATTATTTGGGTCACTACTCCTTTGTTTTTGTTGGGTGGTATTATCATACAAAGAAATACAATTGGTTTAGCATGCTTTGTTCTTCATAGAGCTACTGTGGCAGTTTTGTTGTTGTTATTGGCTAATCATCAGCAGTGGAACACAGCTGGCCTGATGAAATTTTTCTAGTCTTCAAGGATTGAATAGTCACACTGTCTAAATGTAGAAGGCAACACACAAAGCAAAACTCTTCAACATTTACAGTTGTGTCAGAGTGGCATTGGTGCTCCCAAAATCAATATTCAGAAAGATAAGCATTAAAAAAAATGTATATTACTTTTCTGGCCTATGGAACATAAATCACACACCAGTGGAATTCTTGTCTTCTATCTCTGTGATTACTTTCAATCATGAACAGGGAAAACATTTTACCTGGGCTGCATTTATTTTTAAAGCCATCACATTCAAATGAGCTATGGAAATGAAAAGCTTTCACATTGCTGATGTTAAAGAGGAAATTAGAAGCAAATGATGATAATTACAAAGCACAACCTTGTCTTCTCCTGTATATGCCTAAAGGTAATGAGAAAGCACTGGGTAAAAAGTTGGAATTGCTAGAGATGGAGAATGGTGAGCTATCATGAGTTCCAGATGAAAAAGGCAGAATAACATCATCTACATTGCTAGGTTTCATGGGGAAAATTGTCTGAGCATGGATGACTCATTTGTTTTGTTTGAGAAAAAAAAA
>JAQZBX010066794.1:0-16049 GCA_029593785.1 Cabassous unicinctus
AGTGTAACCTCTGGAATGACCTCCTGACTCACTTTGTAAACTCTTAGGCATAAAAACTCATTTGTATTTACAATTTCCCTCTTGTGGTCAAGGTCTTTTTCTAGATTAATTGCTAGTTGGTGCTTGGTAATAATCCCTCAGTGTCAGGGAGGCTCATTCCTGGGAGTAATGTTCCATGTCAGGGGGAAGGTAGTGTGTTTATATGCTGAGTTTGGCTTAGAGAGTCCACATATGCTCAACAAGGAGGCCTTTAAGTGGCAACTCTTAGGCAGTATATAATACTACGCTAAGTTACCATTTCACATAAAAAGTTTCAAAAGAACAATCATCAATTTCAAGGGCCTCTCATAATGGTCAGTCTTCCCTCACTAGACATTTCCCTTGCACTTGGGGGATTATTTCTGTCCTATTAGAGAATGTAGCAAAACTCTCTGGGATGGGAATTCAAATTCTTTAGGTTATCATGTGAATCTCTACCCACTGAGACAATGTCATATGAATAATTGAACATATTTATATGTTTAGAGGCATGCCCCAGGTTCACCTCTTCCCATGTGACCCCACATCACTGACACCCGACACCAATAATCCTCCCTCACCACTGCTGTTACCCTTCTTTGATCCAAAACCTTTCCAAAAATGAAGACAAGAAAATTACTGTATAAATTAGTAAGAAAATGAAATAATAATTTAAAAAATAAGAAATAAAATTTAAAATAGTTTAAAAATTGAAATAATATAAAATTTGTTTAGGCATTGTGTCTTTCATCACTGAAAGTTTTGTTGTCTTGTAGTTTTAGTGACAATTTCTTCCTTATATGCTCTCAGAGTCTTATTTTTTCCATTTTATCTTCAAAGAAGCTTTAGGTTACCGAAAAGTCACATAGAAAATATAGAGCATTCCCATATACACCATGAAAGAGACCACAGCACAGACAACCAGTCCTGCCCACCTTGGGGTCCGGCCCACAGCTTCCCCTATGTTTTTTATGTAAGATTTATGTAATCTAAAGCTTCTTTGAAAATTAAAAATTAAAAAATTCTGACTATGGGTAACAATAATATTGTAATATTTTCATCAATGATTCTAAGTATCATTAATAGGGGGTTATAAGTGGTAGGGTATTTTTCTTCTTGAAGTAATAAAAATATTCTAAAATTCACTGTGGTGATGAATGCAAAACTATGTGATTAAACTGGTAGCCATTGGACTGTACAATATGGAAGAAATGTATGATGTGTGAATAAACCTGCTTAAAACTATATGCCAATGCTACTCAAAGTGATCTATAGGTTCAATGTAATCCCTATCAAAGTTCCAGGAGCCTAAGGGAAGAAATAGAAAATCTGACCATCATTCATAAGGAATTGAAATTCACCAGGAATGTAGTACCCTGTTAGGGTGTTATATTTATTTACATCCTTGTCTCTTGGCTTGTTTAGACTCTGAACTGTTTGTGAGGAAATACAGTACCTTATACTCCTCTCCATATCCAGAAGTAATTTAGGGTTTACCATACAGTATTGCTGAATAAATATTTGTTGAATGACCAAGAAAACAAATGGTTGTATGAGTTAAGCAGATATTGCTAACTATGGGGGAGAAAGGAGAAGCAGTGAGACAAAAGGAAATCCTCTTGAAAGGGTGGCTCCATTCATGAGAGCTAACTGTAGAGGAGACAGATCAGAGACATAGTATATTTTAGTGTATCCAGAATCTTTATCCAGATTCAGCAACTGGGAAATCATTATGTAAAACCTGGCAATACTAGAGCCCACATCTAAAGAGAGGTGACCTCATTCTGGGAAGTAGGTGTCTACAACGATAAGAGATTAACATGGAGCTCCAAAGATGTCACAAGGGACAAAACTGTCACAAGTTTGCATTGTGTTTTCCTTTCTTATCGCCAGAGAAGTAAATATCTCAGGGAGTATTGAGACAAGAGAATACTTCATTAATGCGGCTCATGGGAATGGAATCTCTAATTGCTCAGAAACTCTAAATGCTTCCCCTTCACTACATCAAGTCTACTTTGCTAATCTCTGGTGAAGAGAAAGCACAAAAACACAATTTTGTCTTCTACAGACCTTGTGAGTGGTTCCATCTCACTTTTCTTCCTGGGAGTAGAACTTCCAAATTCATCCATCATTCAAGGAAGAATCTGCATTGGCAAACTTGGACTCTGCCTTGATAATTTCAGGGTGAGTTACAGAATCTTCACAGGTGCCGGGGAAACGTATTTCGGCTCCATGGACCCCTTTTATTGGTAATAGCTTTAAAAGCATCAACAGGTTACAACCATAGAGAAAGCTTAAAATACAAGGTCCTGCCTCCTGAAAAAGTCCTAGTGGAAATAGATAGCAAATACACAAAAATATGTTCTTTTTCCCATCTGTCTCCTCTGGCCTCTCACTCTTGGGTCTTCCCTCTCTCAGCAGTATTTTTCCTTGTTTCAGTCGTTCTTTCTCTATAATTGTTTAAAGTATCTGTTTAATCATATTCATTCATTTATTTTCTTTTAGTCATTCATCAAATGTTTAGGCATCAATTACTTCATGATGATCTCTAAATATTATTTTGGGAATAGAGAAATGAGTAAGACTTTGTTCCTCATATTAAGGAAATTACATCCAAATGGGGTAATAGACATAGAAATGAGTATATCCAATATCCTGAGGTGACTCTGAAATCCTGGTGAAGTGGATCAAAAGTATGGACTCATTCTGTGGAGATTAGTGAAGGCTTCACAAGGGAGCTTTTAATTTTACTGAGCCTTGGAGGAGAAATTGGAGTAATTTCAGGAGGAGAAAGGGGTAGAAGCATTCCTAGAAGAAATGACAGAGATGCAACTGTGGGATCAATATAACCATAAGGTGTGGTGAGATTTTAAAAATAGTTCTTAATATCTGATGAACAATGGGGGGCAGGGACATGACAAGGGGAACATAAGCCTGGCCAGGTTGGCAGCAGCCACATAACAGAGATCCTTGTCTTTTGTCCTCAAGAGGGATACATATTTTGGGAGTTATTGGAGAGTCAATACTGATTTATAGAAGTGGATGATCATGAAAAGCCTTGCCTGAGGAAATTTCACACTTGGTCAATGTGAGTATGGCTGTTGTCAAAGCCCCACATTGTTGATGAGGGATGGAAATAGCACAATGAACATGGGGAATGTGTGGGCAATGAATCTGTGCATAGTTGAATCATAATGTATAAAATATTGGCTATTAATCCTAGACACAGTGCCAGACATTTTATATTCATTATTTAATTCTTTCAGTTACCCTATGAAATTGGTTTCACTATTCTGATTTAAGGGACAAAGAATGTGCAACTTACAGCAATGTGATATTCTTGCACAAGGCTTGTAATTGTGTCTGGATTGAATCTCGGAGTTCGATGTTCCTAGGATTTTGCATGTCACTAATAATTTTAATTCTTAATAAATGAACTTATTATATTAGAACAGGGGAAATTTACAGAAAAATTGCATGGATTTTAGAGATAGTTTCTAAGAACCTCTCACCCTCTTTCCACTGTTCTTAACATCTGCCATCCAAAATAACACCTTACTTTTTTTGTCATAAATTCTTAGTCCCGTTGTGACAATGACAGCTTATCAGAAACTCCTTGTCTTTGATAATGTGGATAATTTTTAGGAGCAGAAACTAGGTATATTGTAAAGTATCCCTCAGTTAGAATTTTCTCATGTTCTTCTCATGATTAGACTGGATTCATGGGTTTTTGGGGGAAGACACAAGAGATAAAGTGTCATTTCATCACATCATATCCAGGGTGCATCCTATCAATGTGACTTATCATTGTTGATGTCGACCTTGATCAACAGTGTTTTGAGGTTCCACCAGTATAAATTTCTTCATTTCTCTGCCTTTCCTTATACCCCATTTGGAAAGAGTCATGAGGAGGTCTTCAGGAGTGAGATTTATGCTCCATGGGCTTGTGAGAGTAATATCAACATATATTATTGAATTCTTCTGCATGAGAGATTTGTTTCTTCTTATTTATTTAATCAAAAATTAGCTTGTATCAGGATGGATTCATGACATTTATTTCATACTTTGGGTTGTGATATAATACTCCTTTTCTTGTTGTTCAATTTGTTCCACTTTTGTCCATGAGAGCCCTTTCAGTTGCACTCTGTATCTCTTTCCTGCAACCTTATCATTGAGGGGTTTATTTTAGTACCTATTTACTCTTTGGTACTACAAGATATGCAAAGTGCTTCTCGCATATTTCTGTCCCAGAGTCAGCAATTTTTCCACGAAGACAATTATTGGAGAATGGTGTTAAATTCTAAGGTCTGGGCACTATTTGTGATCCTTGCTACTGTAGCCTCTAGGCCCTCTCTGCAGAGTCTAAGAAAATATAAGTGTGTATACTAAGCTTGTACATATTAATGCATAGAAATATGTCTACATACAACCCTCTGTATCTATATTCACCTACACATGAGTTCATATTTTTGTGTCTAACTCTAAATCATTATCACATAGAACATTCTAACCTCTTCCCCTTGCTTATCTGTAAGCACTCACTTCACAGTGAGAAAAATATCCCTTCATCTGCCATCTGTCTATGAATTTCTTGATTCCAGTGTACATGCATAGAATTATTAGAATTGTTAATCCATACATGGTGGAATGCTACTTTATTAAGTACTACTTTACTTATACACAGTTTCTTTTTACTTCATTTTACAGGATCCATTCATAGCCAATATTACTTTTTCAGCACCTTTGCCTTCAGCCCCTCTTGTCAGGGCAAATTATACTTTTTTATACAGTTAGATAGATTTGCAACATTTTCATTCTATGTGTGATTCCCTTGACCTTGTAAATGATTTTTTTACTTGCATATATACGGTTCTCTCTTTGTGTTGTCAAGTTCAATGGGTTTTAACAAATGTATAACGCCGTGTGTCTAAAATTACACAATACACAGAGTAAATTCATTGCTCTAAAAATCCCCCTGTTCTTCACCTATTCAACCCTCCTTCTCTCTCCTCAGTCCTCTAGCAACTACTGAACATCCTATTGTCTCATTGTTTAGCCTTATCCAGATGGACATATAATTGATATCAACATAGGCAGCATTTTAAAACTGGTTTCTTTTAATTAGGAATAATCATTTAAGATTCACCCATATATTTTTGGCTAGATAGAACATTTCTCTTTATCTCAGTAATGTTCCATTGTGTAGATACAACTTAGTGAAGTTACCTATTAATCTATTGAACATCTTGTTTGCTTTCATATTTGGAGATGACAAAAACAGTTGCTGTAAGCATTCATGTGTGGGCTTTCTGTGGCAAGTTTTCATATCAGCCACATATATATCTAAAAGCACAGTTGCTGGATTGTATGGTAAGACTATGTTTCATTTTACTAGAAACTTCTAAACTGTCTTCTGGCTGAACTATTTTTGGTTCTCACTAGCAATGAATGAGAGACGTACTGCTCCACATACTCAACATCAACTGGTATTGTCAGTGTTAAGGTTTTTATCTATTATAATAAGCGTTTGATGATATATCCTTGTTGTAATTTTGCAATTCCCTAACAGCAAATGATGTTGAGGTTTTTAAAAATTTTTATTTATTTATTTTAATTTTTAAATTTTAAAGTAGATTTACGTTACATAAATGCTACATAACAATATAGGGGTTCCCATATATCCCACCCCTTCTCCCTCCCACTCTATCCCATATTAACAACATCTTTCATTAGCATGGTACATTTGTTACAATTGATGAACACATATTAAAGTGTTGCTACTGAACGTGGACTATAATTTACGTTATAGTTAACAGTCTGTTCTGCACAATTTTAGGTTATGACAAAACATATAATGGTCTGTATCCATCATTGCAATGTCATACAGGACAATTCCAATGTCCTGAAAATTTCACCATGTTACACCTATTCTTCTTTCTCCCTCCACTCAGAATCTCTCATGGCCTGTCAATGATAAAATTTCTTCCATTGCTAGAATAAAAATTTCTATAATAGAATAATAATAAGTTTTAGTCCATTGTACATTCCCAAATCTTGAGGATTTGGGGGTTATGATGCCTACTCTGTTTCTAATTGAGAGGGGACTTAGATCCCATGGGGCAAATGGATGGACCTACCTTGCTTGCAGTTGAAGACACTCCTGTTCTTTGGGTTGGGTGTCCATTATCATGTTCTTGTTAGTTGTCCTGGATGAATCTAATGAACTGGAGAGTAGGTGCTGAAACTCTGCTGAGACTCACGGCTCAACCAGCACATGAAAGGACCAAAGATTTAAGACTCTGGGACAAATATTTAACATGTATTGTGCTAATTATAGATTCAAATAAAAGGGCAGAAGAGCCATATATTGGGAATCTATAAATGAGTCTAACTCTTTTACACTGGGGAGCATAGATTCCCAAGTAAGGCCTACTGACAGAGTGCTGAAGTCCTGAGATCCTCTGCCCTGCTTATAGTGTTTGGATGTCTCTAGAGCCATCAGGATCTCTGCTGTTTGATGCACTGTTTATTGTAGCGGTCAATGAGATCCTGCTGAGCCGTGCATAAGCTTAACCTTTGGAAAAACTTCTCAACTCACTTTGAAATCTCTTGTCATAAAAACTCATTTGTAGTTAATATTTCCCCCTTTTGGTCAAGGTCTTTTTCAGATGCATTTCTAGTTGGCACTTGGTAATAATACCTAGGTGCCAGCGAGGTTGAGCTTCTTTTTGTATGCTTATTTGGGAAATGTATAGAATAGAATTTTGTTCAGATTATTTTTAAATTCAGCATTTGTTTACTGATTTTGTTGTGTTAAAAGTAATTTGTACATTTGTTTACAAATCATTTATCAGATGTTTTTTGTAAATATGTTTCAAAATATGTAAAAAAATTTTCAAAGCCTCATCAATGTCTTTCACAGAGCAAAAATTTTACACTTGAATAAAAACTAACTCATAAATTTAAATCTCTTATGGATCAAGCTTGGGTGGTTGCTATATCTAAAAACTTATTACCATACCATGGGCCCCTAGATTTTCTTCATGTTTTATTCTAGCACTTTTACAACGCATTTTACTTTAAAGTGGTATGATTCATTTTGATTTAATTTTTGTGAAATGAATATTATCTGTGCCTAAGTTCCTTTTTTGACTGGCATGATTGCATCCTTTTGTTCCATCTCCATTGTTAAGAAGACCATATTTTCTACATCGAATTGCCCTTGTCCTCTGTGAAACATCAGTGGACACCATTTGTGTGGGTTTATTTGTTTATTTAATCAATAGGATTCTGTTTAATTATTGTGTTTTTATAGTAAGTGATGCAGCCAGGTAACATGGTTCCTACAACTTTGTTCTTCTTCTTTACTATTTTGTCACAGGGTAAAAAAAGACTGGTTGTTATGTTTGTTGATTAAAATAAAGTCTGAGAGAGTTTGTAATGGAAAATATTGCCTTGACAAAGTGTTTTCTATTATGGACAAGGATTTCTAGTCAGCAAAAGATCAAGGAGAAGCAAGAACATATGTTTTCCCTGACATTTTCAGATAAGGGCACTAGATCTATATAAAATCAATAAAATATTAACTTAATGTGTTTACAATACAAATCATACCATTTATTATATTTTTCTGATCATTGCCTGTGGCTAAAATTGCATTGCTCTGATATCTTTTCCAGGAAATTCATCATCTACATGGAAAACCAAACATATGTTTTAGAATTTGTCCTCCTGGTGCTCTCAGAAGATACAGAAGTGCAGCCTCTGCTCTTTGGGCTATTCCTCTCCATGTATCTGGTCACTTTCTTTGGGAACCTGCTCATCATCTTTGACATCATCTTGGACTCACACCTCCAAATATCCATGTACTTTTTCCTCTCTAACCTGTCTCTCACAGATATCTGTTTCACCCCCAGCACTGTACCAAAGATCCTGCTGAATATCCAGACAAACAGCAAAATCAAAACATTTGAAAACTGCCTCAGCCAGATGTATTTTTACACACTTTTTGGACAACTAGAAAACTTCCTCTTGACTGTGATGGCCTATGACTGCTTTGTGGCCATATGTCACCCCCTGCACCACATGATCATCAAGAACCCCCAACTTGGTGGCATCCTGCTGCTGGCATCCTGGTTCTTGAGTGTTTTGGACTCCCTTTTACAATGCTTAATGGTTTTGCGATTGTCTTTTTGTACAGAGTTGGAAATCCCCTACTTTTTCTGTGAACTTAATCAGTTGGTCCATATTGCTTGTTCTAACACCTTCCTCAATTACCTAGTGATGTATTTTACATCTGGACGTCTGGGTGTTATTCAACTCACCGGGATCCTTTTCTCTTACACTAAGATTGTATCTTCTATTTTGAGAATTTCAATAGCTGAGGGCAGGTATAAAGCATTTTCTACTTGTGGGTCTCACCTCTCATTAGTGACCTTGTTTTATGGTATAGGTCTTGGAGTGTATCTTAGTTCTGCTGCTATCCCAAACTCGAAGACAAGTACAATAGCCTCTGTGATGTACAAGGTTGTGACTCCCATGTTAAACCCCTTTATCTACAGTCTTAAAACAAGGATAAAAAGCACATCCTTAAAAAGTTGAGAAACTTTCTTTCTATAAAAGGATTCTTTGTCTCAAGTTTAGAAAAGTACTCATGATTAATAGAGGTCAAACACTGGGACATCTAAATCTAGATTCTTTATAAGTGTATAGAAAGTTAATTTGTTATTTGCCTAATGTCAAAATTCTATTTATGTAATTTTTGTATATCAAGGATACTTGTTTCTTCTGTATTACTTTACATCATGTGATTTCTCTTATTGTATTACCTGGTATCAATATTGAAGGCAGAATCTGCTGCCTGGATATTCAGCAATAAAATATTTAATACAGGAAATTCTGTATATATAAACTTATAGCAAGTTCTAGACTGATGAAAGTGTCCTGCTGTCACTGCCAAATGAAAGAAAGTGTTTGAGTTATATAAGATTTTGGTGAAAAATAATCTTTCATAACAAAGACTGTGTATCAGCTACCAGCATTTTTGTTCATTGTCTCCAGAAAGAGGTCATGTCTTGAACTGGAGACATTTTCTGACTGGTACAATAATCCACATTCCATCCCTGATAATGCTCCTTTTTCCTGCACATTCCCAAACATAAATTAAGTGAGGTTTTAATCAACAACACAATCCCTGATTCTTCAGACATTGATGGTCTCAATAATTTCTGTGATTCTTCCAGTAAGGTAATGTTGTCTCTTTAAAAATTATTTTCATAGTTAAGGACATTTTCAGGAAATTTCTCTCAGCACTTCCTACAATAATAGTTCACATTTACAGATCATAAAGCCAATGTGGTGTTTTCCCCATTTCCTACTATATCTTGTTCAACTGTAAATCCCAGATCATAGGACACAATTTCAGGTGCTTATGTAGACCTACTGCGTTCTTTGTGAGGTAGACTAAGGTGAATGCTTTATTCATCTCCTGAATCCTGCACTATCACTACAAATGGCAAACCAGAGTGACATTTTGGAATTAGTGATTTCTCTGAGCTATTGGTGATTTTTTAAAATAATTGGTTATGTATTTGCATTATCTTCACATTCTTTGGGAAAACTGTGAATTCATTTTCATTTTGTTATTTATTAATGCACAGGTTCAGAATCTGATGTCCTACACACGTCAGAAATGCAATTTTCATGGAAAGATATTTCATTCATACAGTCATAAAATTTCTCTGTTTTGATTGCACCATAATATGAGAATTAAAAATCCGCAGCTTGTCTTTTCTTTTTGAAAGTCTCTCCAGTGCAAGTAAGGACCTCACATCATTCCACATTCCTTGAATTATGATTCCCAGTAAAATCATTTATCACATAAACCAGTCAGTTTGTCAAAATCTTTTCTAGGCTCTGTTTTTAGAGGTTAATGCAAACAATATATTCTGAATCATTTTTTCCAACCTATACATACACAGTCGTGTACATTTATCCCAGTGAAAATAGTGTCATTGGTATTCACTCCCAACAATTTGATATATCAATTCCCAGATTCACATCGTGCAAGACTGTGCTTTTGCAATTAGTTCTAGCACAAAACAGTTTACATGTATGGCTTATTTTCAAGTAGAAATCTCTTTCCAAATAAAAACTTTTTAATAACTTTGGCTTTAGTTCATTGCTCATTTTGGGGAATGAACAATGGACTAAAGTAGACTTATTATCATTCTATTATACACTTATTATTATTCCAGCAATGGAAGAACTTTTATCTTTCATATAAAGGCAGTGACCACCAGAGGTTCTGAGGAGAAGGAAAGAGAAGAACTGGAGGAATTTGGAGCCTTTGGGGGACATTGTAATTGTCCTGCATGACATTGCAATGATGGATACAGGCCATTATATATTTTGTCATAACTATAAAATTGTGCAAGACAGTGTAAACTAAAATCTAAACAATAGTCCATGTTTAGTAACAATGCTTCAATATATGTTCATCAAGTGTAACAAATGTTCCACACTAATGAAAGATGTTGTTGATGTGGGAAAATATGGGAAGGTGAAGGGGTGGAGCCTATGGGAATCCCCTTTATTTTTTATGTAACCTTTATGTAATCTAAAGCTTTTTTAAAAATAAAAATATTTTAAAAATTAAAAAAACAATATTGAGAAATAACATAATAAGTATATATACTCATCTTATTGAAGAAGCTAGATTTATGTGTTTCAAGTAATCGGAAGTATGGAAAACACTGAAAAATAGGCAGGCTTAAAAAGCTGATACTTCTGTTACCATCAGGAACACTGTATAATCAAGAAGACTCCACTAAAACTATTGGCTGCACAAATATGACTCCTTTCTGCAATCAGGTAGTAGGAGGCTCATGCCTTAAGTATTGGTTAAATAGGCACCACACCTGCTAGTTTCCCATTCTCTGGAGGACAGGAACACAAACCAGAAAGAGGTAGAAAAGGTTGCAAAGAGCCATGTACCGTATCCACCTCACACCATACTGTGTAGACTAAATGGTGGATGTTAAACTTGCTTATACTTTGAATGTAATTAAGGAGAAAGTGTGATTATATTTCTTTCAAAATACCCTAAGAACCTTCCCTAATGCTTTTCTAAATACCTATCTGATGCATTGATTCATATGATAAGATTTTTTAAGCATATGTCATGAGTGAGTGATGGAGAGCTTTTCAACTCTGCTATATCCTACTGGATCTTATGTACTTACCTTTATTTTTACTTACTTCCCCATTGTTGCATCTTCTATTCTTCTCTCAAAAATAGTATTCCTGGTTTTGTCAGTAGAATTTTACTTTTTTCTAGGACCCTACAATATGTGGAAACAATAATGATTCACTCTAAACTGAGTGTATAAATTTGTTCTGATGGAAAACTGAATTTATTACTTAAGAAACTATAAATGGCTCCAAGAAAAAAAAATCACATTGTCTGCTATCAGTAAACTTTATGTGAGGGATAAACACCAGGTTATGGAGGGAAATACTAGTATATTTCCTGGAGTAGTTGGAGACATGATTGTTGCCTGTAAACCATGAAATGTATGTTATATAGATGGAAGAAAAGACTCATTTTGAATGAGTTCTGTTCTGTTCAATTGTATTATGTTATGTAAGTAGAATAATTATTTTTGGCCCCTACCATGAGAAATTTAGAAAAGCTGAACAGTGCCAATTGAAGATTAACTGTCTAGAGTGGGGGAGGTGAGAATAAACACCCTTAGGCCCTGGTAACATCATTTAAACTAAGACAGTAGAAAGCAGTAACAGAGCCCTTACCTCTTATAATGCACTGTAATAATGTAGCCAGTGTCAAAATGAGTATATGTCAAACATAGGAGAAATGATTCCTTCCTCCACTGTCAAGAGTTGAGTTTCCAAAGAAGCAAATGCTAGAGTCACAGTATTGTATGAGAAGGTCCTGGATTTCATCCCTTAGTGTCTTTCCCCAATGCTACCTTTCTCATTTCCACTTTTCCAGATCACCCCTCTCACAAGAATTGGAAGCCCCCACATAGCTCTGAGATACATCATGCAAACTGTGGTTACATATTTGTTTCATCTTCTAGAGTTCCCAGAATGAAGATATTTTGTATTTATTTATTATCCAAAGAGGAAACCACCAGTGGAACAAAAAATCACTGGAATGAAACACAGAAGTTTTCTTTTGTTGTGGGAAGAAAATATCATGGGAGGGAATGCTTTACTGGTAGTAACTGCAGGGACACAGAGAAAGTGTCAGATATAGGAAAGTCCACACATACAAATTTGATTTACTTTCTAAATTTCTGTTTCAGAGTGGGTGGGCCTTTGGTTTCTGTTGCAGCTTCTCCCAGTTCCACTACATGGAAATTTTAAAATTTCATCGTTGTATATGATGTTGTATTTATTTGTTATTGAAATACATTTATGCCATTTTATATATTGCAGTATATATTTTTAATTTTTCTAAAGCTCATTAAAATGTGTTGTTTCATACTGTCTGAATAATTCCAAAATCTGAAATGGTTAAAGGCTTCTCAGCCCCCAGCTACTTCTCTTCTGGCTCTTAGTCATGGTATCTTGTTTTCTTAGTGTTTATTTATTTTTAAATTTGTGATATGTTTAATTTGTTGGGTCCATATTTATGTGAATTTTTGGAGGTCTTGGTTGAAAAGAGAGAAATTACATATGGCTTTAGTTTGCCTTTAGGAAGCCAGCATCATTTAATGTTATTTTTCCACCTACAACTTTTAAGGCCACAAAGGTGTTGTGATTTCAAACTGCACACTGGCTCATCATCCAGAGGTCTTTCTCACCATGTAGTACCAGTGTCGGAGCAAGTGTTTATCTTGATACCCATATTTGATTAGTGTGTTTATACATTGTTAACTTTTATAATGCCGCTATAATTCCAAGGATCTCACTTTTATAAAAAACAAAACAAAACAGGAATCTGTTATCAGAGTTTTAACTTATGAGAATTTTGGACTTCATTTTCATATGAAACTTATTCACTAATATAGAATCTTAATTTCTTAAGTGATGACCATCTGCCAAAACTGCAGTTGGCATTTGAAGTCTGCTACCCATCATGGTCCATTTTATTATTTATTTTGTGACTAATTTAATTTCTTTTGTTAGGCCAGTTTAGGGATGAATTAAAAAATTCAGAAAATTTTATAAGTGTGAATCCTTATATTTTAAAAATATCACAAATAAATAGCTTATGTACAGTTTTGTGGGAACTAGGAAAAGAAGGGCAAACTGAACATAATCCTAGTAGAAGGATGATAATAATAAAGATATAAGTGGATAGAAATGAAATAGAGTATAGAAAATCAATTGAGAGAACCAATGAAATTGACTCTTGGAAAGATTCAATAAAATAGCCAAGGTTTATTTTGATTGAAAAAAAAAAGAAAGAAAGAAATGAAATCATTAAAATACAACATTAAATTGGGGACCTTCCTAGATATTGCTGATATTAAAGGGAGCATGAATGAATATTATGAGCAATTGTCTGCCAATAATGTAGATCACCCAGACGAAATGGACCTATTCCTAGAAAAACACAATTTACCTAAATTTAGTGGAAAAAAAAATAGTTCTAAACAAAACTATAAGAAATAAAGAGATTCAAGTAGTCATCAAAAATTTCAAAAAACATAGAAGTCTAGGATCAGAGTTTCCATAATGAAATCTATGAAATATTTAAGAAGAAATGATTATAATATTCCTCAAAATCTTCCAATTTGAAGTCAGGTTACCTCTTCCAAACTCATTTTATGAGAGTAAAATTATTGTGATACCAAAGCTACATAAAGAAAAAAAAAACAAAGGACCTATTTCCCTTAAAAATGTAGATCCAAAATCACTCAACAAAAACTAGCATATCAAATCCAAGAGAATATTAAAAGAAGTAACCATGGCCTACTGAGATTTATCTTAGTACTCAAGGGTGTTCAACATAAGAATATCAATGTAAATAACCACACTAACACAATGAAGAGGAAAATCGCCTGAAAATCTCAATTCATGCAGAAAATATGAGTAATAAATTCCAACACCATTTCAAAACACTCAGAAAAATAAAAATAGAAAGTAACATCCTCAACACGATAAACAGCATGTATGTAAAAACACAGGTAATTTTATCCTCAATGCTGAAAGAATGAAAGCCATTCCCTTGAGGTCTAGAACAAGGCAAGGATGCCTGCTTTCACTATTGCTATTCGTTGTTGTACTGGAAGTTAGGAAATTAGGCCATAAAACTAAATAAAAGGCATCCGAATTAGAGAGTTGGAAGCAAAAATCTCTGTTTACAATGATGTCATGATCCCTAATAGAGAACCTGCCAAACCTTACACAAGAAAACCCTAGAGCTCATAAATGAATGCTGCAAGGTCTGAGATTTTTTTTTTCCGGTACGGGTTGAGCCCATGGCTTGAACTTGGGACCTCATATGTGAGAAGCCAGTGCTCAAGAACTGAGCCACATTGGCTTACTGGAGTTGTTTTTTTTGTTTCTTTTGCTTATTATTTTTTCTTTTTTTTCAGGTGACACTGGGAACAAACCCGTGATCTCGCATGTGGGATGTGTGTGCTCAATGACTTGAGTCACATCCACTCCAAGGTATGAATTTAACATGCAAAAACTTGTGTTTTATGCACCTGCAAAGAACATTCTTAACTGTGCATTTAAAAAATCCACATACCATAGCATCTAAAAGAACAAAATACCTAGGAATAATTTTAACTAAAGAGGTGAAGGATATGCACACCGAAAACTAGAAAATACTGTTGCAAGTAATTAAAGATGTAAGGAAATGGTAAGACATACTCTGTTCATGGATAAGAAGAATTCGTATTATAAAGATGTCACTACTACTCAAAGTGATCCATAGCTTCATCATAATCCCTATCAAGGTCCCAGGAGATTTTTTAAGTAGAAATGGAAAAGGCAATCTTCATTCGTGTGGGATTACATTTCACCAGGTCTGAGTATACCACCATAAGGTGTTGTATTTCTTTATTTCCTTGTAGTTTGGCCTGATTAGACTGGGAGATGTTTGAGAGCAAGCACAATATATTACACCTTTCTTCATCCCCAGAATAGTTTAGTGCTTACTATATACTATGCTGAATAAATATTTGTTGAATGACTGAGAAAACAAATGTTTGAATGAGTTGAACAGATATTGCTAAGTATGGGGGAGAAAACAGAAGCAGTGAGACAAGAGGAATTCCTGTTTAAAGAGGACAGCCTCATAAATGAGAGCCAACACCAGAGGAGACAGGTGGGATACAGGAGATATTTTAGTGTATCTAGAATCTCTATCCAGAATCAGCATTAGAGAAATAATTCTGGGAAATTTTGCAATACTAGAGCCCACACCTAAAGAGAGGTGACCTCCTCCATGGAAGAAGGAGTCCTCTGTGATAAGAGATGAACATGGAGCTCCAAAGCTGCCTTCCAAAGGTAAAAAATGGCACAAGTTTCCATTGTGTTTTTCTTTCTTTCCTCCAGAAAACTAATTATTTTATGGAGAAGAAACACAAAAGAATAATTTGTTAATGGTGCCCATGGGAATGAAATCCCTAAAGGTTTAGAAAACCTAAATGATTCTCCTAAACTACCTCAAGTCTACTTTACTTATCTCTGGTGATGAGGAATCACAATTGTGTTTTCTAGAGACCTTGTGAGTGGGTATATCTCCCTGCCCTTCCTGGGAGTAAAGCTTCCAACTTTATCACCCTTTTAAGAAATAATCTGCATTGGTGAACTCAGACCCTTCTTTGGTAATTTCACGGTGGGTCACAGAAATCTTGCTGCTCCTGGGGAAACATGATATGGCTTAAGGGAACTGTTATTGGTGGTAACTTTAGGAGAGTTACAGAGTATATACATAAAGGAAGCAAAATCATACAATGTCCTGCCTATTTAAGAAGCCTGAGTGGAAGTAGATAGTGGATACCCTAAAATATCTTTCTTCTTCAATCAGTCTTATCTGGCCTTAG
>JAQZBX010066795.1:0-16052 GCA_029593785.1 Cabassous unicinctus
TTTGGAACAGTTTAAGCAGGATTGGTATTAGTTCTTTCCAGAATATTTGGTAGAATTCATCTGTGAAGCTGTCTGGTCCTGGGTGCTTCTTATCTGGGAGGTTTTTGATGACCAATTCGATCCCGTTGCTTGTGATTGGTCTATTGAGTTCATCCATTTATTATTGCATTAATGTAGGCTCCTTGTGTGTTTGTAGGAATTTTTTTTAAGACAACTAAAGTCCCCTTGCTTTAAAGTAGGAAACCATAAAGAATCCAGCATGTCTGAGATTGCCAACCTCTTAAAAAGCAACTGCCACTGAAAAGGTAGAGATGTCTGGGTATTTGGGTCGCCTAGCTGAACTTCTTCCCTAAGCATGGATAACTGGGTATTTGGATATTGAGGAAAAAAGAAAACTAATGTTTAATATATACTTTCAATGTTCCCAGCACTGTCAAGAGATGTTTAGACACTTCCACTTGAAATCATTTCTTTTTGAGAAAGAGACCTTATAAAACCCAACAACAGTACATATTAATTAATCACTAATTATTAGCAATGGGCAGTACCAAAGGGAAAGGCTGGAAGAAATGCCCTGAAGCTAAAGATCTGATTCTAAGGGACCCAGCTATAGTTGGATTTTCTCTCCAGGGACCTGCTGGGTGTGTAGCTATTGGGAACAGAGGAGCTTTTCCTGAGCAACAGCTTTGGGCCTTATGTTTACAGACAAGCTCTGCCAACTGCAGTTGCAGCTGAACATCTGAAGCAGTTATCAGTGTGTCCCATGTGGAACCTTCTGCCTGTCTCAGAGGTGCCATTTACCTTCTTACAAATCTTCAGACCTTCCACAAATACTTGCCTGTACGATAAGGCCCAGACTCCCAAGTGGAGCACATTTGGCCCTTTCAGTCTGAGCCCTGCTGCTACCTCCTGTGCCCCCTGCTACAGGCCTCAGGTTCGCCTCTATCCTCCAGCTACAGGGATCCCTGAACACACCCACTAATATCTTCACCCATGCATTCCTTCTGCCTCAAACACCCTTCCCCACCTCGGTAACAGCTGCAAGTCCTACAAAGCCCAACTCAGCTGGGCCACCTTTCCTGACCTTCAGAGGCAGAATTGAGCCTGTACTTCCATATCTCTGAGATATCACCATAATAGGTTTAACCACATTGCCTTTGAAGCAGCTCTAGGTGAGCACAGTGGTTTGCTCTTTTTTGCATTCCCAGTTCTTGGGCCCAGTGTCTGGCACTTAACTGAGGCTCAGTTAGGGTTCGTGGAGTTAAACTGGAGGGTGTGGGTGGCACACTCTGGACAGGGCAGAGCTGCCTCGGCCACGGCATGTTTCTCCATTTCCAGCTCCTCATCAGCTAGACAATCAACAATACTCAATGAGCTCCCAGATGTGTACAGTCTTGTGCTGAACTATTACAGGACACATACATGCGTAAAAACGTAGGCACCTTAAAAACTAGAATTCCCAGTCTAAACATGACTTTTTCACATACATGTATAGTAACTTGGCCAAAAAAAAGTTCTACACTTTGTATATGCTGGTTTTGTCAATTTAAATTCTTAACATCACATGTGATGGTTAAGTTCATGTGTCCACTTGGCTAGGTTATGTTGTCTAGTTGTTTGGTCAAGCAAGCACTGGCCTGATGATTATTGTGAAGGTATTTCATGGATTTAAATCTTTAGTCATTTGATTGCATCTGTGGCTGATTACACCTACAATCAACTAAAGAGATTGCCTTCAGCAATGAGAGAAGTCTCATCCAATCAGCTGGAGGCCTTAAAAGGAGAACTGATGATTTCAGCAGTCAGAAGAATTTCTATCTTTACTTCAGCCAGCCAACTTCTGGGGAATTCACTGAAACCTTCATCGGAGTTCCCAGCTTGTGGCCTGACCTATGGAATTTGGACCTTTCAATCCCTGCAGTCATGTGAGCCAATTCCTATAATAAGTGTCTTAAATATTTACACACACACACATATATATCCTATCAGTGCTGTTTCCCTGGAGAACCCTAATAACTATCTCATGCAGAGTTTAAGATAAAACTAAGATAATAAATAAAATAGATAAAACATTTAACTATCTTATTCCACCCAATTATATATTTCTTTTGTTATTTAGAACCACACATTGGTCTAACTCAATAAAAAGATGATGATGATGATAAAAGAATAGAATATTCAATAGCCCATTATACTATGATTCTGAAAGCACTCAGGACTGACATACAGATAAAAATAGTTTTGTACATGCTATTAAAACAGTCCATTTATAGCTCCACAAATAAAGAATTAAAAACACCACGTTTCCCCTGACACAGTATCACCACATTAGCAAACACTCAAAAATGCATCACTCATGTTTAGCAACATGTTTAGTAAGTAGTCTAGAATTCCTTTAGAGGGTACAATCCACAGGGGCCACATTTTATGTGTGTTTGTTTAATTCAATCCAAATTAAAGACATCATATCCAAACTACTTATAAAATATTAGAGTAGCCCAGGAACTGAGCAAACCACCAAATTCAGAATAACCAGAGTCTTTAATCTTTTATTCTTAGAGGTTTTTCACTCTTGATGACTATTAAAATAAAACCTCTGCCCTGAGGGAAGGGGCCAGCCTGTATTTCTGTTCCTGGACTCAGTTTCTGCCCAACCCTGACATCATCTGAAGATTAGGGTGTTTGAGGCAGCCAGGACAATTTCCTCAGGAATGGCAGTGACAACACAGGCCCAGAGCGTCCTCTCACCCCACGGCCTGGCTGTGCCCATGTGCTCCAGTTCCCAGGGACATTCCTCCCTGGAATCTGGAATCATTTCGGCACAGGTCACAGAGAGTCATGTGAATAATGCAGAGGCAGCCGGGTGGCGGGGTTTAGAGTCTGTGTCTCACAGGGGTCTGTCTCCCCTGCCTGCCACTGTCCCCTGAGATCCATGGCCTCCTTGTGGGATGGGGAGCTGAGGGGAGCCCCTCTCTCTCCTGCAGACTCTCCAGCCTGAGAAGGGAGCCGATTGGTCCCCCACACATTCTTTCTGCCCTTTTTCTCTTTCATGTCTGTGGAGATCATGTGCAAGCCCAACAAGCCCAACAGCGGCCCCAGGCGACCTCCGAGTCCGCTGAAGCAGCAGTTCCACCCCCAGAGCAGGCCAGCCCCATGGGCATCCCAGGCCTCTGAGCTGGCCAGACATGGGTTCCTGATGGAGTCCCCGGGGGCTGACACTTTGCTTGTATCACGTGAACTACCAGAGGGCAGTATCGATGTCTGCCTTAGCCACCCCTGGCCCCCCAGCCTTAGCAGAGCTCCTTAAATATTGTTGATACTCAACAAACATTGATGGGTGGAGTGAGTCAATAACAGCAGACCTCTCCATAGGGCATATTATATGCTAGGCAAACATTGTTGGAAAGAGCCTCTTATCTGATTCCCCTTCTTCCCACTTATAGAAATTGAGGTCTTTCCCCAGCAGTACCGAGCCCTCATGCTGTCCCCTAGTTTTGGGTTTTGGAACTCTAATTCAGCCTCCTTAGCATTCCCTCATGTTCCAGACCTCAGTACCCCATGCCCTCAGCTACTTGTAACATAGTGGGCAGACATGTGTAGCTTATAAATGGTACCTGATCTGGGTCAACACACACATTTTAACAACAGTCCCCAGTGTCTTTTCCCAAAAGAGTGACTCTAAAAATGGGAATTTCTGTAACCTGTGTCAAAGTGGAGCCCTCAGGTCATCCTTGAAAGTGGCACCTACTGGGCAGGGGAGGCCAGGCTGGCCTGCCCTCCCATCACAGAAAGGAGGCCCAGCTTTACCCCAGCATATCCCAGCCTGATGGGTCCAACCCCATCCTTAGGCTGCCTGCTGGGTTTCTGTACACTCTCTGATCCCTCTCCCTGGCCACCTGCATCCAAGTCACCTCTTGCCAGTCTCAAAGTAGAAAAGCCCTTTAGAGTTGACTCAGTTTCCCCTTCACTTTATTGACAGCGATGTAAAGGCCCATACACTGTCTAAAATAATTCCATGGGTTAGAAGGGGATTTGTGACCCCCCCACACACCCTAAGTCCATTCATCCTGGTCTCTGGTCAGGATGCGCCCTCCACGGGGTTAATGCCAGGAGCCACTCACAGGGTTTTGACTAGTGTCCAAAAGTTGTTAATTTTTTTTATTAGCCTCAACTGTAAGCTGGACACTGTGCCAAGCACTAGGGATACAGAAAGAGCACCCAGTGTGGGAGACATGCATAAATAGGCAAATAAAACGCAGTGCTACAAGAGTTGCAAAAATTGCCCAAATTTCTAAGTGTTTATTATGTGCTGTGCACTGTTCTATGAGCTTTGCAGTTACTAATTCTTTTCATGACAGATAAACTCTTGGTGCTATGGAAGCTACAAGTTCCATGAGAGAGTGGGAAATTGAGCTTCTAAATGCTGGGGACTGGCTCTGGGCTAACCTGGTCTCTGCCCCAGGGCCACAGTGTTCTAATATGAGCCCTGGATCCTCAGAGCTGCTCTCTCTTTAGTTGTACCTGGGCCTTCTGGGCCTCTGGCCTTATGTTCTGATGCCTATTTGCAGACTGTAACTTAGTCTGTAACAGAAAAAGGGCAGGTGGAGGAGAAAACAGGGATCTGCCCTGGGGGCTGGCTTCTCGCTTGTAAGGAGAAGGAGGGCAGGCAGAGGAGGGAGGAATTAAATTGAGTTCTGTGTTTGGAAGCCAGGTCAGCTCTGGAAGATTTATTCCTGGCAGGTTTTGGAGTTCTGAAACCAGAGAGAGGTCATCTTGTCCTCTCTGAGAAAGGAAATCCCCCAAAGAGGGCGTGTGGGGGGGTTAGGGTGGGGGAGGAATGTCTGAGGTCAGAGAGTCCTTGGAACAGAGAAGGGAGAGGTTGGAGAGGAGAGGGCAGGGCTATTGCATAACCCTCCTCTCCCTGGGAAAGTTCTACACTCCGCGCCCCTGGCAAGCCAGGGGCCACAAGGCTCCATCTGCTGAGGGCTTGTAGACACACACAGCCAGGCCTGCACACTGCTTACTCGACTTTCACCTTTGCTGGACTTCCTAGAATGGAATGCGGGACCGGAGGGCATAAGTGACCCAGACACATCCCTGCCTGGCCCAGGGTCTAGGTGGGACCTGGGGCAGGAAAGAGGGAAGGGCTATTTGCAAGCGAGCTAAGGATTTCTAAAACGACCTTTTTGCTGCTGTTATTTCTTTAAACCTCTCATCAGCTCTATTGGGGGATGGTACCATCACTAAGCACAGTTTACAGAGGAGAAGTTAAAGATTTGCCTGTAAGTGGCAGAGACAGGAATCACACCAGGTCTTGAACTCAGAGCCCTGTGCATCCTCCACAACTGTGCAGCCTCCTTGTGGGCACAAAGGTGTGAGTACATGCCCACGCTCACATACATGCTACACACGACTGTGCTGCAGTGGAAATGAGAGTGATTAGCTCAGGTCCTTACCCCATGAGGAAGCAGTTGGTGATTCTGGGCTGTAGCTGACTCAACTAAAAGAAATCTGCTCGGCTTACTTTAGTTCCATAAACACCAAGCACCTACTATGTGCCAGAGAACTAGGCTGAATGCTGGGAGTGCAAAGATTTGTAAAAATCAAAGTCCTGCACTAGTTTACAGACCATTGGGGGACAATGACTCGTTATAATTGGATCATTTAAGTACAGTGCCTACATGCCCAAGCATTTATAAAACAAACACAAGAGAAATGAGATGATACCTGCAAGTGTTCAGTGAATTCCGATTTCCCTTAGAAGCAGAAGGAGAACCAAGAGCAGGATGGGAAACTCTTCTAGAGTATCTTGGGGCAATCTTTCCCTTCTCAGCAGTGCCCTCTACACCAAGGCCTGAGCCAGTGGCTGCCCCCTGCTTCCACCTAGTGTGGTGACTGCCATCATTTGTTCGTTCTTCCTCCCTCCCTCCCTCCCTTTGTCCTTCCCCATGCATTCTCTCTCTCTCTTTCTTTCACTCCCACTATTCTGGAGTATCCAAAGGGCATCCTCAGAGGAGAGCAGCAGTATATTCCTTCCCCACCTGACAGGAATTGGCAATTGGGGATCTCCCACAGATGTAGAGTTGAGGCTGAACTGTGACCAAAGAAGACTCCAGGAGAGAGTTTTCCATCATCTGCCCTGTGCTTGAGCACCTGCAGTGCAAGAGAATGTCCATCCTCTCGTTCTTGTTTTCCAGGATTTACTCCAGTGTGAAGTAGAACCATCTGTCCATCATATTAACAGCCTCTCCCCCTCTCTGCCCATGGAGGGGAATTCTGGGTTAGCCACAGGCCTGCCTGGCTGAACTGGGATAAGGAGAAAGGAAGAATTGAAAGAAACCAATCCAGGTGGATGATTTCCTCTGGAAACGGAGGGGAGATACTGATGGAAGAGAAATAAATAGATCCTGAATGTTAAAAGGGAGGAGAGGAAAAATGAGAACATTCTGGGCTTAAGGAGCATTTTTAGGAGTGTTGAAAGAGGTGATAGTATTTGAGAGGCAATTGTATTTGAAACATACATAAAGAGAGAACGTTTTAAAGTGCTTCTCTTCTCACCTAATTTCCTGACCAAAGAGTGGAACTGCCTCTCTGCTGTTATTGAAAGGAAATAAGGGAATAAAGGGAGATTGGTGCGTAGAGGAGAAGAAGGAGAGGAGGGGAGAGAGAAACTCTCTTTCTCCCTTTCTTTCTTTGGTACATCCCCACCCTCTCAACCACCTTCATCCTGGCAAGCAGTTCTAGCTCCCTCTCTAACTTCTTAAGTCTATGTGGCTTTGAGCAAGTCACTTCCCACATGAGACTTTGTTTTCTCCCCTGTAAGATTGGGAGGAGCTACATGGCAAAGTTGTTGGGAAGTTCAAAGTCATGAAAGTGTAATTTGACCAATAAATGTGTGATGACACAAACAAACAAAATGCCCACTCTCTCATCCCACCAAAAAGAAGCCTTCAATTTCAGCCTAATTCCATAGACCTCTTTCCCCACATATAAAAAGGATGGATTCTTCCCTCCTGGGAGAGAGGCTAAAGCATCTACATAATAAAGGGTTAAAAGAGAGAGAAAGACAGGAGGCTAAGAAGACTCACAGGCTAGGGCAGAAGAGGAGTTTATTTGGGAGAATGCAGGAGAAAGGTTTATGAATGGTGGAACCAAAAGCAGTTTTGGTATATAGGTTATATGAACAGGAAAGGAAATAAGATTTTAATCCATGCTATTTGGACTGTATATTTGAGTGCTTTTAATGTACTTGACAGTAAAAATGGTAAATGTTGAACTGACTTTTCTGAATATGGCATCCCTCTCAGACTGAACTAATGAGTTTCTGGATTAATAAGGGTTAACATATGTAGGATTACTAGTGTCATTTGACTGTGGGGTTCTTGAGGTGGAGAACCTGTTCAGGTGTGTGGTCCCAAGAATTGCTGGGGCCTGAGGACACTGGGCCTTGGGCTCCACTTCCGCACTATCCTGGGCTGCACCTGCAGGCTTGAGGCTCAAGGAACAGTTGCAACTCTTTAGGGCCGGGAAGCGACTTCCCATCTGAAAATGTCCTCTTCCACCCTGCTCCATCCAGCTGGACAGATCTCTTCCTCTTCCTACCCCTACTTCTCACAAGCTGGGCCTGTCCCAACCATACCCACAGCTGAGAGACCCCACATATCACCAGACTAACAGAGGTTACAGACTGAGCAGCAGCTGTTAGGGGACCCTTGATCCATTGCCTGGGTCCTGAGGGACCCTGGAGCAGCCAATTGGAGCCTAAACTCTTCTCCTCACCCAAATCATAGGTGAATTTTTCAGGACCACACAGTGAAGCTTCTGCCCCACCTAAACACATGAGACTATTTAAGGTCCATTTCCATGATTTTTAAATTCCATCTGTGTGCTGACATCTCCCAAATTTATATCACCTCGTAGACCTCTCCTCTGAGCTCTAATCTCAGAAATATAATTATCTGCTTGACATCTGTCCCTTGGCTGTCTCTCACAAACATCTCAAACTTGATATGTATGAAACTAGATTCTTGCTATTCATCCCTCTGTACCTCCTTCACCCCCATCAACCACACTTCCAGGACCTAGTTACTGAAGCCAAAAACCAGGGAGTTATCTTTGATTCCTCCCTCTCCTTTACTCCCCACATCCAATCCATCCACAGCCTCTAAAATCTGCCAGCTTCTTTCCATCTCCATTGTCACCATCCTACTACAGTTGAGCTTAATCACATGTCTGGACAGAGTTTAGAGAAGAATGAGATTGGAAAGCACATTTAAACATGGAGACTTGCTAACTGCAGTCCCCCACTCCTCATCACTATTGTATGGGGTCAAATTTCAAAATGTTTGGGAATCTGAGAATGGAAAGAACTTGGTCCTACTACTTTCTGCAACTCTGGGATTCCAGCACCATCAATGGATGTGCTATTATTAATAGTAGATGAGCAGATTTAGGTAGAGTGAGCGCCTGATACTACTTTCCCTACAACCTTTCCTCCACCCCAGTCTTCCTATGAGATGTGAAATACATCTGACAAATGCCCGTGTTCCAAAATGGGACAAAATTAGCTGAGAATTGAGAGCTGGGTGACTGGCAGGGGCGTCACCATGGAGTGGGCAATGGGATCCAATGTTAGAAGCTTCAGGATGGATGGAATGACCCAAGATGGGGACCTAAGGGTGGGGGGAGGCATAGTGGTAAGAGCCAAGATGAGCGCAGACCTAGGAAGGGGAAGATTCCTTAGCAACCCTAGAGAAATCACTGTATGTTGCTCAGGGCAAGAATAAATGCCAAGGTACATTAAACAGCAGATGCCAGGAGAAGATCAACATGGCCTCCTTCAACATCAGGAAGGTACATAAGTTTCTTGGAATTTTAAGCACATCCAGTGAGAAAAGGAGAAGGAACAGGAACAGAAGAAATCTGAAATGGTTGAAAGGATACCCAAAAGAGAGTACCAGAACCTATTCTGCTCTTTACATTGACAAAGGGGAAATGACTCTCTTGAGCTAAGCTGAGTTTCATCATAGGAAAGTAAATAAAATTAACTTTTTGCACAGTGGACTTTTTGAAGTGGGGAATTTTACACTTATGACATGTACATCCAAATATATTATTACCTTTACTTAAAATCCAAACCCCCTATTTTCACCCGGAAGGCCCTGCATGATCTGATATCTACTTTCATCACCATCCTAATATCAAGCCTCTCTTTCCAGACCACTAAACACAAGCCACCTGGCTTTCTCTGAGTTCCTCCAGTACTGTAGCAGTTTGGCATTGTTTATGAATTCCAAAAATAGTTATTGGATTATGTTCGTAAAATGGTCTGTCAGAGGTATCACTTTTAATTGCTTAAATTATGATTAGGACTTTGACTAGGCCACGTCAGTAGGGCATGGCAAAGGACAGAGTTGGGAGTTTTTGAGCTGGAGCCCGGAAAGTAAACACACAGAGGAGCAGAGCAGCTGAGCCTGGAGAGAATGGAGCCCCGGGAGAGAGACAGAGCCGGTCGCCTGATAGTCTACAGCTGGCCTTATGGAGAGAGGCAAAGCCTAGAGAGCCTCATGGTCTACAGCTGACCTTGTGGAGGAAACAGAGGAGCTGAGCCCAGAGAGAAATGAGCCCCGGGAAGAAAGGAACCCAAGAAGCCTGAATCCTGGCAGATGTCGGCAGCCATCTTGCTCCAACATGTGGCAATAGACTTTGGTGAGGGAAGTAACTTAGGCTTTATGGCCTGGTAACTGTAAGCTTCTACCCCAAATAAATACCCTTTATAAAAACCAACTGATTTCTGGTATTTTGCATCAGCATCCCTTTGGCTGACTAATACAGGTATCCTAAGTCCTTTCCTGCCTCTGGATGGGTCTCCATCTCCCCTTGCCCTTTTAGATCCTTCAAAAAGATGCCATCTTCTCAGGGCAGTCTTCTCTGACCACTTTCTACCTGTTTTCCTCATGTCATCCTTTATCTTGCATCTTGTTTCCATCTTCTTAACACTTCACATTGTCCTTCTCTTTCTCCTCTTTCTCTCTCTCTCTTTTGTTTGTTACCTGTCTCCCCTAATAGATTTAAACTTCCTGAGGTCAGGTGTTTAGACTTTCCTTCCTTTACCATCTCCTGCCCAGCTCCTGGCACTATGTGTAGTAGGTGATTGATAAATATTTGCTAAATGAATGAATCTCTGGACCCTTAGATTTCATCCAGTAGAGTGCCTAACAGAGGGTAAAGATGGATTCAATGACTACGGTCCAACCAAGCTGTCCCCGAGGTTACACAGGAGCCAGAAGTCATGCCAAGTCCTCTCTCTTAGTACAGTGCATATGAGTAGGGGGCCCAGGGCTTCCCATTTCACCATCATCCATCCTGAGCTACTGGAGGACACATCATCCAGTCCAGCCCTTTGACTCTCCAAGTGAGAAATCTGAGGCCCAGTAAGGTTGTCTGACTTGTCAGTTACTTAATGGTAGAACTAGGCACAGCATCTGAGTTTCCCAACTCCTAGCCAGCTTTCCCCCACATCAGGCTGCTTCATTCTCAATTCAGTTTCTTCTTCAGCATAAGTAAAGGGATTTCATTCCCTCTCCTTCAAGTAAATGAATGTACAGTCAACTTGTAAGATGACTAAAACCCATAAATACTCTGGAGAGATATATATGTTTATGTGTATGAAAAAATGGCAAAATGAAGTGTCATGTTCTTTAAGAGACTCAAGTCAATCTTTAAGGTTTTCTTTAAGTCTCTTTTATGCTGTGATGGCTTGGCTGAGAAAATAGTTGCAGAAACCTCCAGAGAAAATGGCTAAATAGGTCCAAGGTATTACACCTGGGCTGGACTACTTTAAATGAAACCATCTTTCACGTCATATTATTTCCCTAGTGGAGCATTTCACACATAGCTAAGCAGATAAGTCTGTTGTTCCTGTTTTGTTTTTTAAGTGTAATTTCAATGTGCTTTGGATAGTAGAAAGGCCATAACCTTTTCTCCCTCACACTCAAATAATAGTTAAATCATGTGCTATGACCATTGCTTTAAGCTGGCAGTCTTTTATTTCCTCACAATTTTCCCAACACATAGTAGAGTTCTTTACACATAGTAGGTACTTGAAAAAAGAAGTAATAAATATTTATTGAGCAACTGCAAATATACTGAATACTTTCCTGGGTGCTGATGTTCAGAGGTGGACCAAACAGACATGGTCCCTGCCCTCCAGCTTGTAACCTGGAGGAGGAAGACAGATAACATAGGTATTTATTTGTAAGTCTGTAAACAAACACACATGTAAGTGTGAACTGAACAGCATGCAGCAATCAGGTACATATATGATAGAGGAATAGAAATGCTTAGTTTGGTTATCAGGAGAGATATGTCAGAAGAAATAATTTTCTTTTGAGGCATAAATGAGGAGAAAGAGATAAGGGAAAGATCTAGAGGCTCAGCATTCCAGGTGGAGGCAAAGGCAGGTACAAGGACCCTAGGGCAGGAAAACGTTTGGTGTGTTCCAGAACATGAAGGTCCAGTGTAGCCAGAGTGGTTAGCAGGGACCATATCTTGCGGGCCTTATAGGGCATTATAAAGAGTTTAAATTTTACTCTAAGGAAAATGGGAAGTCATTGAGGGAATTTAAGAAAGGGAGTGACATGATCTTACTTTTGTCTTAAGAAAAGCACTCTGGGCTGTGAGGAGAATGGATTGGAATCCTAGGAGACCAATAGGAGATGAGAGGTGATGGTGGAGATGGAAAGCAGAGGATGGATTCAAGACATACATTTGAGAAAGAATCCAGGTTGGCTGAAGGTTTTGGCTCTGAGGGTTAAGGGAAGGGCTTGAATAATGAGGTGAATGGGGGTACCACTTAATGAGATGAAGAGGATTGGGGGAAGGTACAAGATAAAGAAATGAATAGAATTAGCCTCCAGTCACACAATATAGGCATAAAAGGTTTGGGATGGCTTTCACCATTATCATTTCCCAGCAGTGCTCATAGTTCATTTTTAAAAATAGGAAAACAGAGGCAGAAATTGGTGCAATAATTTCTCTCAGTTCACAGAACAAATTATGGAGATGCATTGGCTCAAGAACCTCCAATCCAGCAAGTCAGATATTTGCATTTAATCCTTCTTCCTACCTTGATATTTTGTTTACATCAGTGCCTCCTACTGTCTATGTTCCACCAACTCTTCCCAAGTTTGGAAATCACTACACTGTGCAGAGTCCAGTATATTCCAGAATCACTGAGCCACGGAGTGGACAGTAGGGGTGAGTGGCTGAAGAAAGGAGGAGATGTTCATTTGACAGCACAAAATTCCATGAACCCGCACATAGGTGATTTCTCGGAGTCCCATGGACATCGATGAGTCCCTTGGACCCATCTCTTAGGAATGGCGCCTGGGGAATTTGAGATAAAAGTAGTCCTTGCTGCTCAGGTTTTCTTTTTTGCCCCGGGGGGCTATTGCTTTTGCTCCCTGTTCCTCCCTGCCCCTGTTTTTTCCCTGGCTCCCCTGGGTTTCAGGGAAGCTGGCACAGATCACTACTCATTCTCACTTGACGTCTTCTCCCACTTAGCCAGCAGCTTTCCTGCCAAATCTCTAGGCCAGTGGTTCATCAACATCAGCTCTTCTCAGAGGTTTGCGGAGACCACAGCCCCCACACCTTCCGGGGAAGGCAGGGAGGTTGCTGCAGCCCACGCTCAGGGCCAGAGAGGAGAGAGGGAGGTTTCGCGTGAGAGGTTCATCACCTGGTCTCGGAATTAAGGACCACACAGCACTGCGGCTGGAATCCAGCCACCCGAGCGCACTGAGTTGGCAGGAATCCAGCCACCCGAGCACACTGAGTTGGCAGGTGCCTGTAACGGGCGAGGGGCCAGATACCACAGGCCAGGGCCCTGGCTTCCTCCTCACCATCTGCTCCACCCCTTCTCACCCCTAGGGATTGCAGAGAGGCTATGCTTTCTTTGGCCATAATCTTAGGCTGAGATCAGCAAAATCTGGGGCCCTAAGAGAGCATTTTGGAAAGAGCCTCTTTGATGCTAATCTAAAGATTAATGAGCCTTTCTAGGAGAGTCCTCTTCTGTGATTTCCCATCTCTGCCTCCCCACCAGAGGGACCTTGGGCAAAAGTCCCTCTGTCCTCTGTTCTTCTCTGAGGGAGATGGAGATCAGTTCAAAGTTCTGACCAGCCCTAAGCTGTGTCAGCAGTCATTGCTGATCTGACCATCAAGTTTGGTGTCAGGAACCAGCTTTCTGCCGGCTCTAGTCTAGGGTAACTTCCTGGTGCCATGCCTGGTGTCCTTCCCAAGCCCAGCACTTAGTGCCATTAGAATGACGTTCTGCAGCAGTAAGACTTCCCCACCTGTGACGGGGACCCTTGGAATGCCTGCCCACTCTACAGTGTCTTCCTAGACTGACCAGTGTTCCCACAGTGAGAGGAAGCTAGAGGCTGTCTTGTAAATATGACCCCACTCCCCATCCTACCATCAGTTAATTGGAACAAAAAGGGCAATAAGAATCCTTCATGTGATATTTAAACTGGAGAAGGGAGAGAGAGAAACATGGAGATGATCCTTCCGGAAGGCTGTGGGCAGCCATTTTGTGCTGTGCGTCTTGAGGTGGAAAGGGAGCAGGTCAGCCAGAAAGAGTGAAAACTGATCAGATGCACAGAAAGAGGCAGAAGTGGGAAATGAAAATACTACAAAGGTTCCCCATAGCTTTCTAAATTTGGGTTATGATTCCCCCTGAGGTCCAGGTGCATTCCTGCCTGTGGGGTCCATAATTATTACAATAAAGTCCCTCTTCTTGCTAAAGTGATTTCTATCCCCATCACCAAGCTTCATTTCATTATAGACCAGAGTAACAATTATACATTATATTTCCTCAATTCTAACATGCACCATCAATTTTAGTAATGCTTGTGTGTGTGTGTTTGGGGAACAAACACTACATTTAATAAAAATACTGATTGTAAGATTTATTCCAATTTTAACATGAAAAGCAAATATCTTAGCATTGAGGAAATAGGACACTTTAATTTTAAACTCCCTTATCCTGCCTCATAATTAGGTAAAAGAGTCCATTTAAACCCAATTAAAGTACACATGTGTCAAAGTCATTAAGGAGTAGCTGGGTTGGGAGTCCATCTGTTACTATGGCCCACATGCGTAGCCTTTGGTCCTTTGAGACCAGCCACAAGCAGTTTCCTACTGAGCCTCTCATGGAGGTGGCCCTGCTAAAGTCACATCCAAGCCCTTTACTGTCCCCCTTCTGGAGGGACTGAGTCAGAGCCACATTAAACTATCCACCTGTCCAGTAGAGGCTGGCCACCCACTACTTTTTTGCTGCGTATGTTCACTTTCCTCCCTGCCTCCATCTTTCTCCAGCAATCCCCAAGGTAAAGTTCAGGAGGCTGTGGGGATGGTTGGGCCATGTATGGCTGAGTGCTGAATGGGAACCCAGTAATCACCAAATGTTAGAGTGGTTTAGACGTTGTCTAATCCAACTTGCTCCTCTGAAAGAGTTGGAACTGGAGCTCAGAGAGCTCACATGAGTTGCACAGGGTCACTTGACCAGATAGTGGCACAACTCAGACTAGAACCCACATTTTTGACCTCCAGTTCTGTGCTCTACTCACTTCCTCACACTCGCAAAATGGGAGGCTGTGCATCCAGCAGCAAGACAAAGGGGGCTGTCAGGAGATGCAGTGTAACAGGTGGTTAAGAGCATGGATCTGGAGCGACACCCATGTTCAAATCCCAGCTCCACCACTCCCTACCTGCATGGACTTGGGCCAGCTATTTAACCATTTTGGGCCTCAGTTGCCTCATCTGTAAAATGAGGGTAAAAACAGAGGGTTATTTTGGTTAATGTGAGTCCGCATTTTGAACAGTGCCTGGCACAAAGTAAGCTCTGTGTGTGTGTTTGATAAATAAAATCAAGCAATTTCTGGGAACCCAGGGTTTGCTGAGGAGGCTGGGAATAGAGCCATCCCGGGACATGAGGTGAACACAGTCCCTCAACACCAGTAGAGGGGCTGTATTACAAAAGCAGCTAGGCAAAGGCTAGGAGGAAAGGAGGGTAGGAAAGCTGCTGGCTAAGCAGCCTGGGCTATCTCAACATGTTGCCTATCACCAAGAAGTGGGGCCCTTCCCCACCCTCACTTCCTTTCCAGGAAACCTCCATATTTACCCTAAGCTGTGCTTCAGCTAATGGACACCATGAGAACATTGTTGGTGGCAGTGGGGCCACATGCTGATTGGTCAGTTTCTTGTTCCTCCTAAAGCTGGGCCTGGTGGGAGGAGAGGGCTTCAGAGGTTCCTGCTGGAAGAGGTTATGAGCATTTCTGGAAGGTTGTGTCAACCTGCCACAAGCAATAAGAGCAGTGCTAGGTTGCAAAAGGAACGCGTGAATAAATGAGGCACTGCTTACGAACCTAAAAACACGTATTCTCTTTTGTCGACCGGCATCTTTAATGGCTAATTCCAAACAGGAGCAGTAAGGTGAATTCAATTAGAATTGGCAGCTCCCCTCCCACTTTAAGGGGCTCTCAGACATCTAGAGTAGAATACACAGAGAAAGGTTTCACCTCCTTTGGAGCGCAGAGCTCCCAACCCCTGTCTAACTGATCCTAATATCTCAGTCACTTGACCTCTCAGAAAGGCTAAAAGAATTTCCTCTGCCTCCTTACTTTCCTCTCTCCCTCTCTCTCCCCCTCCCTCCTTCTCTCTCAACCCCCCTTTCCCCCTCCCCACTTCTTCCCCCCCTCCCCACCCCCCCAGGATTTACTCAAGGTCCAGGCTTGATTTTAAGCCAAGACTCAGCCCGAGATTCATCTGGGATCCCCGCAGGACCCCTCCAACCTGCACCCCTCACAGTCCTGCGGACTAAAAGAAGGCAGCCATCAATCACAGCTGCCGGCATAAAAAATGCATGGAAACCCAGGGGAGGGGTCTTGGCAGAGGGCTGCCAAAGCCTATTTTTCAGGTCACAGCTGGGGACTTGAGGAGGAGGAGAGCTGATGGGGAAGCATGAAGGGGAAGAGAAGGAAGCTGGAGGGCGAAGA
>JAQZBX010066796.1:0-16053 GCA_029593785.1 Cabassous unicinctus
AATAAAATATAGTTATACTTAGGTATAAATCCCCTAATCATGATTTTTCTGCCTCTTTTATTTGAACCTATACTTTTCAATTTACTTGTTAACTGTATTTCTCATAGACTTAAAGCCTTTGGATTGTTCCTGTGCTGGTGGAGCCCTGAAACCCAGCAGATATGTGGTCAGCTACAACTCTCCAGTTCTTCAGGCCTGAACCTGGACAACTAACAAAATGATGATGATGGACCAGCCCCAGCCCAAAAGGAAGGCGTATCTTCAACTGCATGCAACACAGTTCCATTCCTCTGCCCTATAATATCTACATTCCTTCTCAGCCTAAAGCAGTCAGAGTGGATGTTGTCCCAAATCCCACAAGGAATGAACAAAAGTAAGGAGGTATGTATAACTGCTGACTAAAGCAGAGTTATTTGTATTGAAGTTATTATCTTATGTTAACTGAGCAACATGTAACATTGATATAAAAATAAATTTTTTGAATTAAAAAATTAAATGTCTATATGGGTAATATATTAAATTATAACTCTATCTCCTAGTGCATAGCCTTCCTCATCCCCACAGACATTAAGGACATAATTTTCATGAAAAATATTTTTAAATCTTTGGTAAAAATATAGGTATCTTCTAGTGTTTGGGATAAAAATGGATTCCTTCAAGTAATCAAGAAATATTAATAATAAAGAAAATATTTATAAACATTACTATATAAATTTAAGAACTTCTATTCTTTATAGACCCTGTAAAGAAAGTGAAAGGCCATTTATAATCCAGGACATGATGCTTGCAACTTGTAAAACCAAAAAAGAATAAATAAAAATAAGTAAAAACTCATAGAAATTAGTTTAAAGTATTTGAAATGCCCAATAAAAATAGGTTGCCAGGTTCAAGTATCTCACAAACAAAGGAAATTTATATAGTCAAGGAAAAGAAGAGATGTCATTAGTGATCAGTAGAATGTAAATCAAGGCCACAATTAGATACTATTTTTTACCTACTCAATGGACAATAGTTAAAATATCTGCCAGTACCAAGTTTTGGACAACATGTATTACGTATTGCCAATGGGAATGTAAATTTATTCTGAAAAAATTGTTGTTTTATGAAGTTGTATTTCAAATATCTCAAAACACAGAAAGTCCACTCCAAGGTGTACACCTGAAAGAAATTCCTTAATGTGTATTCCAGGAAACATATAAGGGAATGTCTATGCTTTACTGTTACCAGAACAAAAACCTGGTTGGGAGGAAGGAACCACAGCTCTTTAATAAGATCGTGATGAATTTAACTATGGTATATCACAGAATGGAATATTTCACAAGAATGAAAATAAAGAAACTACAACAATATTAAAAAACATGGCTGCATCTTAGCAATATAATACTCAGAGGACAGAAAGGTTCAAAAGTTTGCCTAGTTCATTGTTATATTTTATAAAGTGTAAATATCAATATATATATTGATACATATGAATAAAATAAAACCATATAAATATAAGTAATGGTATAATCAACTCAGAATTTAGGTTGTTTGTTCTGAATTTAAGTGTTGGAAACAGGATGCAGGAAAAGCACACATACACTAAAAAGTAGATTGAAAGATAGGCCTTATATTTACAACAAAAATGGATTTCTTAACAATGAATTTAAAAATTTCATTTACTCATTCAATCACAGGCAGAGCTATATAATCTCAGACCTTCCTAAATGATGCTATTGTGTCTATGAAATGCAGACCATGAGAGGCAAGCACTCTAGAAAGTGTGCATTGAATTAGCAGCTGGATTACTAGAAGATGGTGGAAGGTGAGACACTGAACATTTCATGTCCAGATCCCCTCTCAAATTTACAGTCAGATACTTCACTCCACCTCTTTGGAGGGAACTAAGGGATGAGGCATGAAGGTAAAAGTATTTATGGAAAATGGTACCTGAAATTGGGGGAATAGGAAATATGATTTTCCAACTTACAAAATCTATTAAATTTATTTAACTACCCTGGGAAGGGCCAAATATAATCATATTGATAGGCTAAAAAATTGCATCTCTAAGTTCTATGCTATTTCCAGGAGGTAAATAAAATGATGCTAGGACTGAAGTAAAGGAGTGGACAAAGATATAACTGACTTTAACCAATTCTAAGAGGAATCATTTTTTCTCTCATTTTAATGTATCTGAAATAAGTATATAAGTTATCTTAAAATTACTTTTAGGAGGTACCAGGTATTGAACCCAGGACCTTGTACACGGGAAGCAGGCACTTAACCACTGAGCTATATCTGCTCCCCAATTCTTATCATACTGGAATAGTTTATTAAACAGCATTTTGATTTTTTAGAGATATATAAAATAATGACACATCTTACAATGACTGGCTTCTTAGAGTGAAGTAATTATAATTTTCAATCAAAAGAAGTTCAATGCAGCCATTGTAGTAAGTACATTGTACATAGCCTTTCTTTTAAAATTACCCACAATAATTCTGGCAAAAACAAATTCATTTATTTGAAAGGAAAAGAAAAAGAGTTGTAGTCCAGAACAAAATGTATGTTTGCTCATCATAGCAACAAGGAAATTAATCCAAAGGAAAAATGTTAAAACTAGTGGAATATATATGAAAGTTAATTGTAGAATACAGAGACATCTTGCCTACATATATTTTCTACTACTACTTCTCAAAGGAGCCTGTTAGAAATGCAAATAACCTTGACCCATTTCAGACCTTTTGAATCAGAACAACTGGAGTTGGGCTGCCAGAATGTACATTGCAATGAACTCCTTAAGGGATTTCTTGGGCTGCTTAGAGAAGCACAGGGAACTGCAATTTAAATTCCAGTTCTCCAACTTCATTCCTTGCAGTCAGAGAGGAAAGTAATGCAAGGATAGAAAGGTTTGAGCTTATGACTTGGTAAATTCAAAGAGAGAAAAGAGTGGGATGAAGCACGGAAAAGAAAAATCAGGATGGCAATGGGACAGAAATGAAATTAAACACACCTTTGTATTTGAAGTTGTTGATAAATTAACATTGTCAAGTGCCTAGTTTTTGTTTTGGGTGAAGAGGCCACAGGTGCCTTATATGTTACTTCAAAGGAAGAGATTGTGATCAGAGAAATAAAGAGGAAAGGTCCTGGTGAAAGTGTGTTAATTGGTGTATAAATGAGCCAAAGATGGCTCCTGTGTTGATGCTGTGTGTTGTTCAGTTCTTCACAGCAGCCTGTCACAGGTTTAGCACCCCCAAAAGCCCACTTCAATGCAAAACTCAAATCTTTACAAGTCCTATTGCTTTAAAAATAGCCCAAATAAGTGTTTCTTACCCATTTAGAATAGATCTGTTTTACTTACCCTGCAAGACTGCATCCAATATCTGCTAGTCATAGAAAATGTAAAATCCTGTTGTTATAAGTTCTGTGCATAGGAAATCTCTGACCCTGAGACACCCCACCATGCTGATTTTCAGACATTTCCTTGAGTGCTAAGCCTCTACTCCCATTACCCTCTTCCCCTTCTTATGGTCTTTGCAGCATTTGGAAAGCCCAGTGTTGGAAAGAATTGCCCCTTCCTGGCAGCCTGCTCAAGTGCCATCAAGTAAATTTCCTGTGTTAGTGTTAACTAATGTTCAAAATCTTAATCAGCTCTGAAAACCTCAAAAGTGAGCATACTATAGTCAGGAATTGAGGATTATGATTCATCTGTAATACAGGGTTGTGCATCTGAGGTCCAATTAAAAAAGAAAATAAGAACTCATAAAATGTCCCCATCAACTTCTTTAACAGTTTTTCCAAAAATACACATACAGATCAGTAGAAAGTAAGGGAGTGGAGGTTATTTGGCAATGGGGATTTTGGCAGAACACACTGTAACAATTCAAGGCAAAGTCATTAAAGTGAAACAAACTAAATTTTAATCCCTTCTCCTCCTTCTTATATCATGCCTAACTTGGTAAGAACCTGCAATTGTACAGTAATTTAAAGGCAAATAGAAAAATGTGAATTAATTTATAATGCACATATCCTTGGATCTCAAAACTTTAACACATGGCAGTGTCTTCCACACACACAAACGAAAATTGCACAACTTGAGGATGATTATTGCCTAAACATAGATGATAAATGTGTAACAATATGATCTTAGAAATAGGTTCAATTCCCCAAAGGCAATGTCTATGTTGGTAAATGAAATTTAATTATGTAGATACACAATGTTAAGATAAAAAAAGCTGTACCCAAGAGAGCTGACGTAGCGAGCTAGGGGTAAGAAAGGGAAAAGACATGACCCAGAGTCTTCTGTGTTCATGGCTGGCATCTTCTGAGACTTTGGCACCTCTTTGGTGGAATTCCAGACCTGTTCTTCACAGTGGAGAAAATGCTGCTCCATCACCTCTATCATGGACCAGGAGACACAGAGTGTGTGGGACCCAGAACTCACCATCAAGGACCTTTTTGTGCTCTTCATAGTTTTTAGACAGTTCTACAGCTAGGAGAAAACTGGGTGGGAGCATTAATCCTAGGTGAAATTTTCTTGAGAAGGCAAATCTTGATGATATTAACCTAAAAATTCAAAGAACTTGTACCAAATTATCCAAAATTAAGTTTATATTGGTGTTAGATTGGATTACAGGGTTAAAAGAAAAAGTATTAGTGGGCATGGGGAAGGAAAGCTATTTTGGGGAAATTTTCTACACCTAGTGTGGGGGCAGAAATGGAAACATAGGTCTTTAAGCAGGTGAATGCTTGGGGGGTGATGCATAAAGTTATATTTGAGATGTGGCTGAGGGCCCAGCAGTGGTAGTTACCCTATTCATAATTTTGTCTTTCACTGTACTGGTTTTGTCTATTACTGTTGAATTGCTATATACAAAGGTCCTCAGAATGTGCATGTATGTGTGTAACTGCAAGGAGCTAAGGTCTCAGGCTCCAGAAGCAAACTAGGTTAACGAGCCCTTATATCACTTTCTTCATGAGTGACACTCAGCAAGTTATCTAGGCTTCATTGTATCATCTCTTTAATGGAAACCAAGTTAGCTCTCATTTCACAGGTCATTTTTATGAAAACATTTGATATTAAAACTTAATGCTGAGAAAGGGAAAGATGGCATCAGTTTAGGAGGGCACTCACTAATGCACTCATGGATGATGGCTGATGGGGACAAGATCCTGCCTGAGTGGTCTGTGCTGGGGGTGCATGGAGTGAGAACCTTGGGGCCATTGATCTGGAGGGAGTTGGCTGGTGAGGTGGATTTCTCAGGAAAGAATCATGCTGCTGGCTTGTCTCTTCTTTGCTGTGCTTCTTCTTCTGTGATTTCCAATTCTCTGTCTATATTGATTTTTTCTCCCAATGCTATCTCTTTTCCTTCCTTCATCTTTTTACCTCCTGCTTTCCATTGTGGTTTTTACATACCACCATTTTTCATTAGCCCACAATTTTAAGGGCATCAATTTCTATTCTATCTATTCTGTTTTCTTCTTTTTTTATTATTATTAAATTTTTCCTTTCAGGCCTTTCTTTACTCTTTCTCTCTCTGCTCATCTCTCTGGCTTTATAAATCATTATTTTTATTTTCCTCTATTTGGTTTCCCATTCCATTGTAGGTACTCCACTTTTTTTCCTATTACTCTACACTGCTTACATGAGTTAAATATTCATTTTAGTAAGTCTTATATGGCCCCTCTTCTAACTTTTATCAATATTGCTATTATCCTTCTTCCTTTCTCACATCTTTCAACTCCCCTGGCCCTAATCTTTTGCCTTTGAGGGAACATAGATAGAAGCAAGGAAATAAAATAAGAAGAACATAGTGTGAAGGAGAAAACTTAACACACACACAGAGCCACCAGCTAAATAAAACTCTAGAGCAGAGAGAGAAGCTAATCAACTGAATAAACCCATCAAGATAAAATGGTGACTAGAGGGCAACAAAAAATTACAAACCACACTGAGAAACAGGAAGACATGGACCAGTCCAATGAACAAACTAAAAACCAGGAAGAGATTCAGAACATCAAACAACTGATCAAAGTATTCCAAACAAATATCTTGGACCAACATGATGAAGTGAAGGAAAAGATTAAGCATATTAAGAAGACACTGGGAGAACATACTGAAGAAATTGTAAACATACATAAAAAGATAACGGACATGATGGTGATCAGTGGCACAATCCAAGAAATCAAAAAGACGTTGGATTCACATAACAGCAGATTTGAACAGGCAGAAGAAATAATTAGTGATGTGGAAAACAATACATCTGAAATCAAACAGATAGTAAAACAGATAGATAAAAAAAGATAGAAAAAATCCAGCAGGGACTTAGGGATTTAACCGACAACACAAAATGCACAAACATAGGCATTATAGGCATCCCAGAAGAAGAAGAGAAGGGAAAGGGAACAGAAGGGGTGTTGAAGGAAATAATGGCTGAAAACTTCCCAACCTTACTGAGAGAGATGGCTGTACATCTCCAGGAAGCACAGTGAACCCCAAATAGTATAAATCACAACAGGCCAACTCCAAGATATATACATGTCAAAATGTCCAATGCTCAAGACAAAGAGAAAATACTCAAAGCAGCAAGAGAAAAGAGAACCATCATATACAAGGGAAGTACAATAATATTAAGGGCTGATTTCTCATCTGAAACCATGGAGGCAAGAAGACAGTGGCATGACATAGTCAAAGTACTAAAAGAAAAAATCTTCCAGCCACAAATTCTCTATCCAGCAAAACTGGCATTCAAACATGATGGAGAGTTCAAAATATTCACAGATAAACAGAAATTAAGAGAGTATGCCAACAAAAACTTGCACTTCAGGAAATACTAAAGGAAGTTCTACAAGTTGAAAGAAAAAAACAGGGGAGAGAAAGTTGGAGGAGGGTGTAAGAACAACTAAAAAGACAAAAAGAGAAATAAAAACAATATATGACATACATTGACGCAAAGAAAATATGACTGATGTAACAAATTCATTGTGAGTAATAACACTGAATTTTAATGGATTACATTCAGCAGACAAGAGACAGATTGGCAGAATGGATAAGGAAGTAGGGTCCATTTATATGCTGTCTACAAGAAACCCACATTGGCCCCAGGATTCAAGGAGGCTGAAAGTAAATGACTGGAAAATTTTTTTACAAGCAAACAATAGCCAAAAAAGGGCAGGAGTAGCTATCTTAATATCAGACAAAATAGACTTTAAATGCAAAACTATTGTAAGAGACAAAGATGGAAAGTATATGTTAGTAAAAGGGGTAAACTCTCAAGAAGAGAGAAAAATCATAAACACATATGCATCTAATCGGGGTGTCTCAAAATAAATGAGACAAACTCTCGAAAAACTAAGTGAAGAAATAAATGCCTCTACAATTATAGGGGGGGACTTTAATATACCATTATCACCATTAGACAGAACATCTAGACGGAGAATCAATAAAGAAACAAAGACTCTGAACAATACATTAAAGGACCTGGACCTAATAGACATATACAGAACACTACACCCAAATACAGCAGGATTTACATTCTTCTCGAGTGCATATGGGTCATACTCCAAGATAGACCACATGCTAGGCCACAAAACAACCCTCAATGAATACAGAAGGATTGAGATTATACAAAGTAATTTCTCCAACCACAATGGAATGAAATTGGGAATCACTTAGAGCCAGAGAAACAGATTATGCACAAAGATATGGAAGTTAAACAACACACTCTTAGACAAACAGTGGGTCAAGGAGGAAATCTCAAAAGAAACCAGTAACTACCTTGAAACTAATGAAAATGACAACATAACATATCAAAATCTATGGGATAAAGCCAAAGCTGTCCTGAGAGGGAAGTTCAGAGCCATAAATACATATATTAAAAAAGAAGAAAGAGCTAAAATTGAAGACCTAACTGACCACCTGGAGGAATTGGAAAAACAACAACAAACTAAAGCTAAAGGAAGTAGAAAGAAGGAAAAAACAAAAGTCAGAGCAGAACTAAATGAAATAGAGAATACGAAAGCACTAGGAAAAATAAACAAAGCCATAAGCTCGTTCTTTGAGAAGATCAATAAAATTGACAAACCCTTAGCCAGCCCAGCAAAAAAAGAGAGAGAAGAGATGCAAATACAGAAAATAAGGAATGAGAAAGGGGATATCACTACTGACCCCACAGAAATAAAGAGTATCATAAGAGGATACTTTGGAAAATTATATGCCAACAAGAATGATAATTTAGAGGAAATGGACAAATTTCTAGAAACTCACAAACAGCCTACATTGATGAAAGAAGAAATTGATGAACTCAACAGTCCCATGACAAGTAAAGAGATAGACTCAGTCATCAAAAACCTCCCAATTAAGAAGAGCTCAGGACCAGATGGCTTACAGCCGAATTCTTCGAAACATTCTGGAAAGAGTTATCACCAAAGGCTTAAGCTCTTCCAAAATATAGAAGTAGAAGGAATATTGCCTAACTCATTCTATTATGCCATCATTACCCTAATACCAAAGCCAAACAAAATACCACAACAAAGGAAAATTACAGACCAATTTCTCTAAGGAACCTAGATTCTAAAATCCTCAACAAAATACTTGCTAATAACATTCAACAACATATCAAAAGAATTATACACCATGACCAAGTGGGTTTCATCCTGGTTATACAAGGATGATTTAATATAAGAAAATCAATCAATGTAATACACTACATAAACAGATTGAAAAAAAAAAATCACATGATCATCTCTATAAATGCAGAAAAAGTATTTGACAAAATACGACATCCTTTCCTGACAAAAACACCGCAAAAGATAGGAATAGAAGGAAACTTTCTGAACATGATAAAGGGTATATATGAAAAACCCACAGCTAACATCAGCTTCAATGGTGAAATTCTAAAAGCCCTTCCTCTGAGATGTTGAAGAAGACAAGGATGCCCACTATCACCATTCCTAATTAACATTGACTTAGAAGTACTTGCTCAAGCACTGAGGTAAGAAAATTTATAAAAGTCATCCAAATAGGAAAAGAAGAAGTAAAAATTTCATTATTTGCAGATGAAATGATCCTATATGTAGAAAGCCATGAGAAAACTATAACAAAGCTTCTTGAATTTATGAAGGAGTTCAGTAAAGTCGCAGGCTATAAGATCAATGCTCAAAAATCTGTAGCATTTCCACACCAATAACGAGCAATCTGAGGAGGAAATCAAAAAAAAATACGATTTACAATAGTAACTAAAAGAATCAAATGCCTAGGAATAAATTTAACTAAAGATGTAAAGGACTTATATACAGAAAAGTACATAACACTCTTAAAGGAAATCAAAGAAGACTTAAATAAATGGAAGAATATTCCCTGTTCAGGGATAGGAAGACTAAATATCATCAAGATGTCAATCCTACCCAAACTAATCTACAAATTTAATGCAATCCCAATAAAAATCAACACTGTATTTTTTAAGGAACTGGAAAAACTAGCTACAAAATATATTTGGAAAGGTAAGAGGCCCTGAATCACCAAAAACATATTGAAAAAGAAAAATGAAGTTGGAGGCATCACACTACCTGACTTTAAAACATTCCACAAAACTACAGTGGTCAAAACTGCCTGGTATTGGCACAAGGATAGACATACTGACCAATAGAACCAAATTGAGAGTTCTGGTATAGATCCTTGCATATACAGTCATCTGATATTCAACAGGGCCACCAAGGCCACCCAGTTGGGAGAGAATATCCTCTTCAACAAGTGGTGTTTGGAGAACTGGTATCCATATCCAAAAGAATGATAGAGGAACACCATCTCACACCATATATAAAAGTCAACTCAAGATGGATCAAAGATCTAAATATTAGAGCCAAACCCATAAAGACCTTGGAAGATAATGTATGGAAGCATCTACAAGACCTTGTAATAGGAAATGTTTTCATGAACTTCACACCTTAAGCACGAGCAGCAAAAGAAAAAATAGATAAATGGGATCTCCTCAAAATTTAAAACTTCTGCACCTCAAAGGATGTTATTAAGAAAATAAAAAGGCATCCTACACAATGGGAGAAAATACTTGGTAACCATATACCTGATAGAAGCCTAATATCCTGCATATATAAAGAAATCCTGCACCTCAAAAATACAAACAACCCATTTAAAAAATGGGCAAATGATCTGAAAAGACACTTCTCCAAGGAAGAAATACAAATGGCTAAAAAGCACATGAAAAAAATGCTTGACATCGCTAGCTATTAGGGAAATGCAAATCAAAACTACAATGAGATAACATCTTACACACATTAGAATGGCGGCTATTAAAAAAACAGCAGACTGTAAGGGTTGAAGAGGATGTGGAGGAATGGGAACCCTCATCCACTGCTGGTGGGATTGTGGAATGGTCCAGCCACTCTGGAGGACAGTTTGGCAGTTTCTCAGAAAACTAACAATAGATCTTCCATATGATCTAGTGATTCTACTGCTGGATATATACCCAGAAGAATTGAAAGCAAAGACATGAACAAATATATGCACACCAATGTTCATAATGGCCTTGTTCACTCTTGCCAAAAGTTGGAATCAACCCTGGTGCCCATCAACAGATGAATGCATAAACAATATATGTTACATACATAAAATGGAATATTACTTGGCTGTAAGAAGGAATAAAGTGCTAACACATGGAATAACATGGATGAACATTGAAGGATGAACAGTACACGACCTCACTGATATGAATTGAGGAAAGTGAGCAGTCTCTGAGAACCATTGTCTGAAAGATAGTTTAACAAGAGAGAGAAAGAGAAGAGAAAGTTGTGAGCCATCAACCATACGGACATAATCTATGGTAAAGTGATAGAGTATGGTTGCCTATTGAAGAATAGGACAGGTGGGTAGTGATATTACTGGGTTTGGTGGTGCAGGGCTGACAGATGGGTAGATTAGGAAGGGTGGGTTAGAATACCCAGGATACTGGGGGCATAGATGGGAGAGGGGCCCAGTAAACATTGCATTTGTGGGTATGAGGTTGAAAGGTCAGAGGTGGGTATGTTCTTATGGCAATACTACAAGGGAGTGTCACTGGTTTAGGGTTTTGGTTGGGGGGGTGTATTCGGGACGGGGCATATCTGGAATGAAGTTGTAAACTTGAATAGAAAAATAACAGAAAAATAACATGGGAAAGAAAGATATGGCAATGAAAGATCACACAGCCAACACCCAGCCTTGTTGTGTGTGGTATTCCATGTTATAAAACACTCCTTATTATAATTCTTACATCTCTGAGTTTCTTTTACTCATTGAGACATCAACTCATTACTTTTACAGTAAATCTCTCACATACACATGATGGCCCAGAAATTAGACTATTCCCCATTGTGTTGGTGGGGAGACTGGGGAGGTGGTGAGAGGTAAAATGGCAAGAACAGTCACAAAACTGATAAGAAGTAGTAGTCAGTTTTAAATCCAGCTATGTCTCTTGATGCCAGGAGTCCTATCTGTACCCAGCACTTCTCAAGTAGCTGTGAAGAGGGATATTTGGGTGAAACTTTGTCCAGTTTACAGGATGACATGGTTGAGGTGGAAGAGGAAGTAGCTGTCCTTAGGGATCTTCATGGAGATCTTACCTGTTGAGAGCTTCAGGTAAGGGTGGTGACCTCACTTCCTTGTAGGAGATCTATGTCAGTAAGCCTTCAGTCAAGGTTTGACCCTTGGACAGCAGAAGAGACCTCATACTGGAGAGAAACCTCATGAGTGTCATTTATATGGGAAAGTCTTCAGTCTAAATTCTATCCTAAGACAACATGAGAGAACTCACACTGGAGAGAAACTATGTGAATGCCATCTATGTGGGAAATCCTTCAATGTTCTCACCTTAGAAAACATGAGAATACTCACACTTGGAGAGAAAACATATAAATGTAATCTATGTTTGAAAGACTGCAGTCAATATTCTACCTTTACACTACATGAAAGAACTCACACTGAAAATGTAATGAATACAGAAGTCTTCAAGCACAGCACTATTGTTTAAGCAAATGACAGCATCTACACAGGAGTATAATTCTATGTCAATGTAATCAATGGAAAATGACTTTATTAGTAATTTAACTTAAAAGTGTGTGAAGTACACTTGGAAGAACCCTGTTTCTATAGTGACCTGGATATATAAAGAAGACCTATGCCATGAAAATAAAAAGACAAACAAACCATTTTTAAAATGGGCAAGACTTGAATAGATATTTCTCCAAAGAAGAAATACAAAAGGCTAAAAAGCACATGAAAAGATGCTCCACATCACTAACTATTAGGGAAATGCAAATCAAAACTACAATGAGATATCATCTTACACCCATTAAACTGGAAACTATTAAAAAACAGGGGACTACAAGTGTTGGAGAGGATGTCAAAGAAAGGGAACACTTATCTATTCCTGGTGGGAATGTAGAGGGGTGTAGCCATTGTGGAGAAGAGTTTTGTGGCTCCTCAGGAAGCTAAATATAAAACTGCCATATGATCCAGCAATCCCACTGCTGGGTATATACCTGGAAGAATTGAAAGCAGGGACATGAGCAGATACATGCACACCAATGTTCATAGTGACATTATTCATTATTGCTAAAAGTTGGAAGCAACCCAAATGTCCATCAGCAAATGAAACAATAAGCAAACTGTTATATACAATATTATTCAGCTGTAAGAAGGAATGTGCTTTTAACACATGGGATAGAATAGATACATCTTGAAGATGTTATGTTTAGTGATGCAAGCCAGGAACTGAAGGAAAAATATTACATGGCTTCACTGGTATGAATTAAGCAAACTCAGCAGACTCACAGAGCTAGCATATGGTAGATAAGTTTATAGGAGACAGAAAGGGAGTAGAGGGTGGTGAGCTGATGCCCATCAGGGCAAAATCTATGATAATTTAGAAAGGGGTAGTTGCACAGTGAATGAGCATGTCAGTGGTTCAGTGATGTGATTGGATTTGATGGTGTTGGTCTTTGAGGGAGAGTAGGGTTGGAGTTTGGGTTGGATCATTCATGGAACTGGGGGAAGGTTTGGGGGAAGGAAGAGATGAACTCTGGAGATTTGCAGCTCTGTGGTTAAAACTACAATGTTGGGAATGTTCTTTTGGCAAAAATGCAGGGGAGGGTTATTGGTGTAAGGTGTTGGATGTGGGGGGGATATATGGGACACAGTGCATCTAGGGAAGGCTTGTATAAAATATGCAAATGTTCATCTTTTCATAGTATGTTATATCAGTGGGTGGTGACCACATACTAAACAAGAAAATATCAAATCCCATCCTGGGGAGTCCTGCTATGTTCTCAATTAGAAGGGGAAGGAATAATAGAATATGTGGAATGTAGGACATTTTTAGGGCATTAGAATTGTTCAGCATGGTCTAGTAACAACAGATATAGAGCACTTCAAATTTCATCCGAACCTATTGAAGTGTATGATCCAAAATCTAAGCCATAATGTAAACCATTGACCATTGTTAGTAGCAATGCTTCAATATTTCTACATCAATTGTTAACAAATGTACCATATGCACGTAAAATGTTATTAATAGGGGAGGGGGGAAAGGCGGAGGGCATTGGGTATACGGGAATCCTATTATTCTCTATGTGACTATTCTGTATTCTAAAGATTCTTTGAAGATAAAATATACATGCATTTTAAATCATGAGATCTGTTCACAATTACATAACCTACCCTCAGAAGACTTACCCAAAATATCTGTAGTCATATTAAGTATTGTCTTCCAATTAAAATTCACGTAAAAATAAAAGAAGTCATGGTGAAAATTTCCTCCATTACTCCCTAGATCCAAATTAGATATTTAAGAAACAGAGAAACAAATATTTACTGAAAATGCTTTCACTTCACTTGAAGCCTTAGAGCTTCTTTTTCTAGGAAAAAAAGATTGTATGGTGAGTGCTCTTTTTATGCAGTTGATAATTTCATGAGTCACATCCTGATTAACATGGATGCTAATCCATACAAGTCTAATCAAGATATATCTCTTTATCCAAAAGAATTTCCCTCCAATTAGGTAAACCACAAAGATGACTTTAGGGAAAACAGATTGTGTTCTTTATTTCTGCCATCCCTCTAAATGTCTCAAAAGCAAATCTGTCTTTTTCCATATATCTCACACTTTTGTGGATTTTCATGGTTCTGGGCTGTATTATAGAGAATATATATAAAATCACTAATTAATGGTCTTTATTTCTAAGACTCCTTGTGACTTACAAACATTTGGTCTGGCTGTGGGTATGAGCATTACTCAAAATAAATTGAAATATTGGTGCTGCAAGTTTATATTCAAGGAAAAATTATGTTTCATGGTTCTAGAGTATACATATTTTACTACCAGTAAAGCAGGGGTTCTTAAGTAGGGGTCCATGGGCCCCCAAGGGTTTGTGGAAAGTTTTAAGATGGTTCATGAGCTTGAATTAATTTTGAGTAATCCTAAATTTTAATTTAAAGACATGCCAATGTTGAATGTCATAAAACTGTTTGCCACTACATTCTGAGAACTGGTCTGTGTTTTTCACTTGACTGGCAACGGGATATATGGAACAAAAACAGTTCAGAACTGCTGCATTAAAGGAAACACCATCCAAAATAGGTCACACCAAACCAGATTTAGATTATGTCCTAAGGACTCTGAAGCAATATGACTTTCAAAATATTAAAGATTCCCAGAATAAGTAGTTTAGTATACTTATCAGTTTTCCTATAAATGAGATGTGCTTTAATTTTTAATAATAGTTTGCTTTGGATATATATACTGAAGTCTTCATTTGTTGAGATAAGAAAGCTCTCTTGGAAATTAAGGTTAATTTATCTGAGATTTAAAAAAAATATATCAGGGAAAAGTCTTAGAAAAATTTTTTGGAGATTGGAATTAGTTTATATAATATTTTCAGGTGAGGTAAGGAGTATAACATCCCTGAGATATTACAGACAATTTTCTGCCTTTAAGTATTGAGATCAGTCTTGATAGTAGTTAAGTGGATTGCAGTGAAGAGTGCAGCCAACTAGTAGATTTCAGGGCTGAATATCATGTTACATGTGAAGGCCCTTCTTCTAGTGCTAGTGGAAACCCACCAAATAATTCAAAGTAGGAAGATTCTATGATGATATTTGTGTTTGTAATTGAGTTTTGCTGCAGAAAGGAAGGAAATAATAATGAGGTTGATTACTTTTAACAATTACATGATACTTGCTTGGCATAGGGGCTTGGAAGTGAAAATTTAGGGGGAAGAATGGAACGATGTAAAATATAAGAATAAAAATTAAATTATTTCTCTATTTTTTCAGACATAATTGAGCTCTAGTGATGTGCAGGGCTTCGTGCTAAAGACAGAACATGAATTTTAGAAAAAAAGTACATTCCCTGCCATGAAAGCACATAAATTCTAATTAAAATCATGATTATATTACCAGTCTGGTTAGTGTATGAACCTAATACTGAAGATTTTAGTAGACAGCTAATACTTATACTTGGTTGGGGACATTATAGAGAAGTAATGTATGAGGAGGCATTATAGAAAAATTATCTGAGGGTTAATAATTAGTAATTATTCTTGATATCAGTGCTAGGTAATAGATAAATGGAGGACAAGTAAGAACACTCCAAATAAAGGGGAAGAATTCACTGGTAATGTTATTACACTGGTGATTATTTGCTGGCAGCCATTGAAGGAGAAAAGAGATTTGTACCAAGAATTGCTCCAAATTTTAAACCAATGAGTGTCATTTAAGGACATTTTTATGGTTTGGATTATCATGGAAGAGTAACATTGGCAAAAGCAACTCTGAGTGGTTGATGAGGAACCTGTCCAATATCCTAGTGGAGAATTTTATTTTCCAGTATATGTCTAAGATATGAGATTTGAACTGTAGAGTTGTGTCTATGAACAGAGATGATTTATCATATAAAATGATTAGAAAGTTTGCTAGGTAGAGAGTTTGGAGGGAGAAATACAGGAATGGCTGGGCCCAAGTTCTTTATATATATATATTTAATTTATTTTTAAAAGATACTTAGATTACATGAAATGCTACAT
>JAQZBX010066797.1:0-16051 GCA_029593785.1 Cabassous unicinctus
CAACACACCACAACACACCTCAAGGTTCCACAGTACTCCACACCACACCACACAACACCACACCACAGCACATAATACCACATCACACAACACCAAACAAGACCACTACACACTGGTCAACATCACACTACACTGCTCCATACCACAACACACCACACCATTCTTCTCTGCACCACACAACTCGACACCACAACACACCACACACATAAATCCCACCACACCACACCACATGACTCCACACCACAACATATCATACCACACCACACATTGCTCCAGACCACACCACATTATACAACATCACACCAACCAAACAACACCACTCCACACCGCTCCCCACCACACCACACATCACCACATTATCCACACTACTCCTCTCGTTTCCACAACACACCACTCCACAATACAATATGCAGCTCCACAGCACATGATACACCACTCCAAACCACACCAAACTATACCAAACCACACCAAATAACACCACACATATCCACCCCCACTACACCCAATCACTCCACACCACAGCAAACCACAGCAAACCACAACAAACATTTCCACTCCACTGCAGATCACTCCACTCCACAACATACCACACCACAACCATAACACCACACCACACCAAAACTATCCACTCAACAACACACCGCATCCCACATCACTACACCACTGTACACCACCCTACACCACACCACAACCCGCTAAACCACCCCACTGAACACCACTCCACACCACTCCACACCACAGCACAAAATTCCACACCGCACCACACCACATCACATCTCTCCACACCACACCAATCCACGCCAAACCTTACCATTCCACACAACTCCACACCACACGATAAAACACAGCTTCACATGACACCACACCACACCACTCCACAACACACCACACAACTCCAAACCATACCATATCACGCCGCAGCACAGCACACAACACCACTCCACACACCACACTGCTCTACACCACACCACACCACTCCACACCACATATCATTCCACACTAAACCACACAACTCCACACCACACCACAACATATTATACCACACCAAAATGCAAGAAACCACAACACACCAAGCCACATGACTCCATAACACACCACACACCGCATCTCTCAACACAACACCTCCCCAAACAACAACACATAACTCCACACTGCGCTTCTCCATACCACACCACAACACAACACACCACACTATACCACACCACACCATAGTACACCACTCCAAACCACACCACACCCCACCAATCCATACCACCCCACAAAACAAAACACCATTAAACACACCAAAGAACTCCAAGCCACACCACACCACACCACACAATATCACTCCACACATCACATCATACCACACCACAACACAGCACACCAGTCAGCACCACACCACAACCCACCACCCTGTATCTCTCCAGACAACACTGAACCACAATACACTACACTGCTCCACACCACAACACACTTCTCTACACTGTACCACACTGCTCTGCACCACACCACACCATTTTATTACAACCATACCATAGCACAACACTGCACATCAAAACACACCAAATGGAAGCAAATGAGGCAGCACAGCACCACAGCGGTTTACAACACACCCATCCACACAACACCACATTATTCCACAACACACCAAACCCCAACACACCACACCATAGCACACCACACAACTTCACACAACACCACACGACTCGACACCACACTGCACAACTCCACACCACACCACAGCACACCAAAGCTTCACACCTCACCACAACTCTCCAATCCACACTACACAACACCACACCACTCCATACCACACCACACCACACCAGTACTGTCTACAACACACCAAACCATATAATACCAAACCCCACCACCTCACACCACTCCACCCTTCACAACTCATTTCTCAACACCACAACACACAGCACCACTCCACACCACACCAGATCACTCCACACCACACAACTAAAACCATTTACACCACACCATATCACACCATACCCCAACACACCACACCACACCATATCATACCACACCAAACCATGTCACACCACACAACAAACCACACCACAATACTCCACAACAAACCACACTGCCCAAAACCACACCAAACCACAACACACTATATAATAACAAGCACACCACACTACAGCACTACACACCACAACACATCTCACCACATTGCAGAACACTACACAACATTGCACCACACCATTCCACAACACACCACTCCACACCACCCCACTCCACACCACACCACACATTTATGCACCACCTCACACCACACGACACCGAACCACTCCACAACATACCACACATGACACCACAGAGCTCTTTTCCACAGCACAACACACCATTCCACACCACACCACTCCACATCACACCACTCAACACCACACTACACCATACCACTCCAAACCATATACCACCCCTCTCAACCCCACACCACAGAACTCTACCAACACCACACCACAACACTCCACATGACACTGCACCACTCCACACCACACCACACCACAACACACACCATGCCACACAGCTCTCACACACACCGTACCGCAGCATTCCACACCACACACCAACAACACACATTTCTACACCACAGCACACCATTCCACTACACACCACACCACATCAAACTACTCCTTGCAATAACAAATCTCCTACACTGCACAACCCATCACCACTGCATTCCACACCACACCATTCCAAAACATTCCAAACAAGGGTGCACCCCTGCACACCTCACAATACCAAACCACAGCATACTAAACCACATCGCACCACACCACAGCACATCAGACAACTACACACTGACCCACAAAGGACCACCCCACCCCACTAAACACTGCAGAATAGCACACAACACTACAGTACACCAATCAAAACAACAACACACCGCACCACTCCACACACCACACCACTCCACACCACACCACAACCCAACAAACCACACCACTGCACTACACACAACACCCACCACAGCCAACCACTCCATACTACACTGATCTGCACAGCATGACAACACACCACACCACAAACAGTGCTCCACACTACACCACACGTCTCAACACCACACCACACCACACCACTACACACCACACTGCTCCAGACACACCACACAACAACATATAATACCAACCTCACCAGACCACCCCACTCCACACTACATCACACCACAAAACACCACACCACACCAAAGCACACCACACAGCACCACACTGCCCCACAATGCACAACAAATCAACATTCCACACCACACCACATGACAGCACAAAACCACACCACACCACATTGAACCACAACATACCACAACACATTACACCACACTACTCTTCACCACACCACACCACTCTACACAACACTACACCACAACACACCACAACAGACCGCATGACACCACATCATTCCACACCACACCCACCACACCACACCACACCTTTCCAAACCACTCTGACCTGCACAGCCCAACACTGCATGACAAAATGCCACACCACACCACACCTCACCATATCATATGACAATACACCACATCACAACAAACCAACACACAGCGGTCTACACCACACCACACCATACCACTCCACACCACACTACACCACACCACAACACTCCACAAAACACCCCTCCACAAAACACTACAACACAGCACTCTACACCACAACACAATGCACCACACTACTTCACACAACACCCCTTTACACACCACACCTCTCCAAACCACACCACAACATACAACACCACCCCCACCACATCATACCATACCCCTCCACACCATACCATATCACACTACACAACACCATTCCACAACACACCACATTAAACCACATCACACCACTCCACACCAGACACCTCACCACAAGACATCAAACCACAACACTCAACACCGTAATGCTATAGAGCACAACACTCCACCCCACACCTCACCTCTCCACATCAAACCACATATTACCACACCACACCACTCCACACGATATCACATCGTACCAAATCACACCAGTCTGCTCCACACCCGAGCACACCACAACATTCAATCCCACACCTTACACTCTAAACACACCACACCACACATCTAGCACCACACATCAACACACCACTCCACACCACACCACACCACATCATACCACATCAAACCACCTGAAACAACATTACACACTACTCCACACCACACCACACCACTCCATACCATAACACACAACACCATTTGACTCCACACCACAACACTCCACACCACACCACACCCATAAATCCACACCAAACCACACAACTTCACTCCACGCCATATCATACCACACAACACCACAATGCTACACACCACATCACATTATTCCATATCAAACCACATCAAACACCACTACACATGGCTCCACACCACACCGTATCCTTTCATACAACAGCACACCAAACCACTCCACTCTGAAATACACCACTCCAAACGAAACCACACCCATATCTCCACAACACAAAACACCACTACACACCACACATCACCATTCTGCCCCACACCACTCCCCTCCATTCCACAACACATCACTTCACACTGCACCACCCAGATCCACACAACACCACACAACACCACTCCACGCCACAAGAAACCGCAAAACCTAGCACCACACTGCACCACAGCCCAACACACCAGAGCAGTCAACACACCACAGCAATCCACTCCAAACCACACCCCACTGCTCCATACCACACCACACCACACCACACTGAACAACATGGAACTGCACCACACCACTCCTCACCACACTGCACCATTCCACATCATACCAATCAGGACCATATCATACTAAACACAACACACCACACCACACAACACCATGTCATACCACACCCCACCACACCACCCCAAAACACACCTCAACACTACTCACTGCTCCACAGAAAACCACACCCACAACAGCACACCACTCCACATGAAACCAAACCATTACACACCACACCATATCACACCACACCACAACACAACACACCACACCATACCACCCCCCACACCATTTTAAAGCACAACAAAACACTCCACATTACTGCACACCACACTGCACTACCCCACACCACACCACACCATATAATACCAAGAACAACACAACACATTTCACCACACCTCATCTCATCACACCCCAGCACTCCACACAACACAGCACAACACCACTCCACACCACACCACTCCTCACCACACCACAACACTCCACACCACACCATTCCACTCATTTCCACACCACACTGCACAACTCAGCACCACATAGGTCCACTCCACACCACATGACACCACTCCGCTCCCTACCACACAAAACCACACCACACAATGCCATTCTACACAACACAACACTATATCACATCAAACCACTCCACACCACATGACACCACACCACACTACCACATATCACACCACAAGACTCCACACCACAACGGAAAAGAGTACAACACTTCACACCACACCTCACCACTCCACATAAAACCAGATAATACCAAACCACACCACTCGGCACGACACCACATCGTACCAAATCACACAACTCCACACCATATCAGACCACATCACAACATTCCACCCCACAACACCCACTCTACACACACCACACCACAGAAATCGCAGCACATATCACCACACCGCTCCACACCACACCACACCACATCATAGCAAATCCCACCACACCAAACAACACCATTTCACACCCCATCACACCACACCATACCGCTCCATACTAAAACACACCACACCACTCCACTACACACCACACCACTCCTCACCAAAGCAAACCCATAAGTCCACACCACAACACAACACACCACTCCACACCACACCATATCATACCACACCGCAGGAAAATGCTTCACAACACATCACATTATAACACATCACACCACACCAAACACCACTACACAATGCTCCACACCACACCACACCCCTTCAAACCACAACACACCACTCCACTCTGAAATACACCACTCCACACAAAGGCACAAAAATAATTCTACAGCACACCACACCGCTCCACACCACACATCACCACACTGCTCCACACCACTCCCCTCCTTTCACAACACACCACTCCCTACCAGACCACACAGCCCCACACCACACAACACAACAACAATCCACACCACACTTCACCACTCTACACCAATCCACAAAAAGCCATACCACACAAAACCATATAAAACAACCCAGCTCCACACCCATGACAACAAATCATTCCACACCACACCACACCACAGCAAATATTACCACACCACTCCATATCACAATACTCCACAACACACCTCACTGCACCAATATTACCTCACCACACCAAAAACCTCAACAACAACACCATATCCCACCACACAACAGGGCTGCACACTACAATACACAGCTCTACACAAAACCACACCAATCCACACCATATTATACCATAGCACACCACACCACAACACACCACTCCACACCACACCATATTATGCCACAGAACAACGTAAGACACCACAATACACCAAGCCACATGCCTCCACACCACAGCACACAACACCACATTCCAACACACATCACCCCGACCAAACTACACCACACCACTCCAAACTGCACAGCACCAGTCCACAACACACCACAACACACTGCTGTATACGAGACTACACCACAGCACTCCACAGTACACCTTTCCAAACCACACCACAATACACCTCTCATAACACACCACAACACACCACACCACACGACACACTAAACCACTCCAAACCACACCACACCACACCACTCCACACTGCACAATATCACTCCACACAACACAGCATCATACCACACCACACAAAAGCAAACCACATCACACCACACCACAACCCACCACACAATACCACTCCACACCACATTGAACGGCACCACACCACACTACTCCACACCACACCACACCTCTCGACACCACAGCACACTGCACTGCACCACACCACACCATAATAAAAGAACCACACCATACCATACCACTCCACACCACAACACAATACAGCAAAGCATATGAGAATGCACCACACCACAGCGCTCCACATCACACACATCCAAACAACACCACACCACTCCAAACCACACCAAACCACAACACACCACACCATAGGACACCACACAACTCCACAAAAAACCACACCACACCACTCCACACCACAGAACACCACTCCAAATCACACCACACCAGTCCACACCTCACTGCAACTGTCCACTCCACACCACAACACACCACTCCATACCACACCACATCATACCACTCCAGTCTACACCACAACAAACCATATCATACCAGACAAAACAGCCCCTGACAGAACACCACACCTCAAAACTTACAGCTCCACAACACACCACACGACACCACTCAACACCACCCCACACCACACAATACCACACGACTCCACACCACACCACACCATACGACAGAATACCATTCCACACCATATCACACCACACCACAAGACACTACACCACACCAATACACACCACAACACAACATAACATACCACACCACTCCATATCACACCAAACAAAAACAAACCACACCACATCTCTCCACAGCACACCACACTGTTCCAAAGGACACCAAACCACACGACACCATATAATACCAAGCATCCCACACCACAGGACTGCACACCACACGACACTTCACCACGTCACAGCACAACACATAACACAACACCACACCGCTCCACAGCATACCCCTCCACAGCACTACACACCACACCTCTCCACACCTTTCCACACTACATCACACCACACAAAACAGAACCACCCCACACTACACCACATGACACCACTCATCTCTATTCCACAACAAAACACACCATTCCACACCACACCACTCCACACTACTCCACTCAACACCAGACCACACCACACCTTACCACTCCACACCATATAACATTACCCCTAACCACCCACACAACAAAACTCCACACAACACCACACCACACCACTCCACACCACACTGCACCTCTACACACCACAGCACACCACACAACACGATGCCACACTGCTCCCATCCACATCTTACCACACCATTCCACAGCACAGCCCTACCACAACACACAGTCCCACATGACAGCACACCACACAACACCACACTACACATTGCCATACCACACCCACCGCACTACACCACACCATGCCACTCCATAACACACCACACCACTCTGAAACACACCACACCACATCATACCACATCACACCACACCAACCAACACCACTACACACGGCTTCACACTACATGACACCGCTCCATACCACAACACATTACACCACTCCACTCAACACCACACCCCTCCACACCACACCACAGGACTCCACACCACACCATATCATACCACACAACACCACACCAAACAACACCACTACACACTGCTCCACACTACACCACACACCTCCATACCACAACACACCACAACACTCCACTCCAAAATACAACACTCCAAACCAAACCACACCCATAACTCCACAGCAAAACACACCACTCCACACCACACATCACCACACTGCTCCACACCCCAAGCTTCCATTCCACAACACACCACTCCACACCACACCAAACAGCTCCGCACCACACCACAAAACACCACTTCACACCACAGAGTGCCACTCCACAACAAACCACAACAAACCATACCACACCACACCATATAACACCACACAACTCTAAAACCACCACAACAAATAACTCCACAACACACCACAGCACAGGACATCAAACATTTCTACTCCACTCCAGATCACACCACTCCACACCACACCCCTCCGCACCACACAACTCAACACCACTCCACACCCCTCCACACCACAGCAATAAACTCCACACCACACTACACCACATCACATCACTCCACACCACTCCACACCACTCCACATCACTCCACCCCACACCACACCATACAACACAGCTCCACATGACACTACACCACACCACTCCACACCACACATCACTCCATATCATACCAAACCACACTACACCACACCACACAACTCCACAACACACCACAACACACTACTCCAAACCACACAAAACCACAGCACTCCACATGACACTACAGCACACCAAACCAAAACACACCCAAAAAACCACACCATACCACTCCAAAAGACACCACAGCACACCATATCATAGCACACCACACTACACAACACTACACCTCTCCACACCACACCACAACAAACTGCTCCACACCACACCCCAACAAATGACTCCACAAAACATCACAGCATACTTCACCATACCACTCCACACCCCACCCAACCACACAACACCGCTCCACATCACACCACAACACATCACACGACACTGCTCCACATGACACCAAACCACTCCAGAGAACACCAAACTACACTCCACACCACATCACACCACACCACTCCACACCACTCCACACCACACCAAACCACACCAAACCCATAACACCACACCAAAACACTCTTCACAACACCACACCACTCCACACTGTACCACACTCACCACAAAACAACGCTCCTCACAAAACCAACCCACTCCACAAAAAATCGAATCATACCAAACCACACCACACTACACCACACCATACCACACAACATCCTTTCATACCACACCACCTAAACCACACCACCTCAAACCACATCACACCACACCCCACTCCTCCACACCACACCATATCATACCACACCACACTGCACCACTACACACCACACCACACCACTACACACCACACTACACAACTCCACACTTCAACAAAACTTTCCACTTCCCAACACACGCCTCACCATATAACATCACACCACACTGAACCACATGACTCCACACCAAACTACTCTACTCCACACCACAAGAGAACACACCACAACCAAAACAAAATACCACACCACTCCACTCCACTCCTCACTACACAACTCCACAGCAAACCACAACACACAGCACCACACCACTCAACACCACACATTTGAACAACACAGCACCCACACCATATCATACCACACCACTCCACTCCACAATGCAAAACACAAACCACACCATTCCACATAACAAGACACCACACCGCACAGCTCCACACTACAGCACACAAAACTGCACTGCACCAAACCACTCCACACCAAACCATTCTACACCACATCACAGCAAACCAAACCACACCTGTAACTCCACACCACACCGTTCCTTACCACTCCTCTCCATGCAACACCTCACCCAACCACATGATACCACACCTCAACACACTACATCACACCACACTGCCTCAAGCCACACCACACCACAATATACCACTCCACACAACACCACACCACACTACTCCACACCACACCCCACTCCACCACTACACAGCACACAACACCCCACCAACAACACCATGCCACACCATACCACACAACACCACACCACAGCACACCACTCCTCTCCAAACCACACAACTCCACACCTCTCCACACCACTCCATTCCACACCATTCCAAATCATACCACATGATACCACACCACAGCACCACAAATTTGAACAACACACATAATACCACACCACACCACGCCACACAGCTCCACACCTCTCCACAACACACCATTTCACACAACACCACACCTATCCACACACCAAACCACACACATAACAACACACCACAACACACCGCAATGCAACAAACTGCAACACACCACAGCAAACTACACTGCTCCAAAGCACACCACACCATATCATACCACACCACACCACAAGACTCCACACCACACCACGCAACAAGCCATACTCTGCAAAATACAACACCATTCCTTAAACATCATACCACACTAAAACACTCCACACACCTACACACCACATCATACCACACCCAACACCACAACAATCAACACCAAATCATAATACACAACACCAGATCACACCCATAACACCACATACAACACAACAGAACTCTACACCACCGCACACCACACCACAGCACTCCACACCTCACCCCAGCACCCAGACCACCCTAAATCACTCCGTAACAAATCACACCACACCACCCACACCACAGCACTCCACACCAGACACCACCACACCACAACTCCCAAAACCACAGCACACAACTCCACACCACACATCAACCTTCCTCAACACACCACACCACACCAGACCTCACCACACAAACACTGCTCAAAACCACAACATACCTCTCCACACCATATCACACCACACCCCTCCACACGAAACCACACCACTCCTCACCACACCACTCCCATAACACATCCCACCACACTTCTTCACACCACACCACACCACATCATACCACATCACACCACACCACAACACAGCACACCAATCCACAACCCAACACACCACAACACATCAGTGTTTCACAATGCACCCCACCACTCAACACCACACCACTAAACACCACAGCACACCACACCATACAGGTCAACACTGCACAACACCACGCCACTCTAAAGCACACCAAAAGAAACCAAACAACAACACCCATATCCACCACACAGCTCAACACCAGAAAACACAACAAAACTCTGCACCACACCACAACACACTAAACAACATCACATCACACCACTCCACACCACACCAAACTATAGCATACCAAACCACACCACAACACACCACACCACACCAAAGCACAGCACTCCACACCACACTACACAACACCACTCCACACCAAAACAAACACAACATACTTCACCAAACCACTCACACCACTCCGCACTGCACCACACCACACCACACCACAGTGCTCTACACCACGCCATACCACTCCAAACCACACCACACATCTCCACAACTCACAACAAACAATATCATACCAGCCACACCATACCACACCACTCGATGCCATACCACACCACACCACATTGTACCACACCACAGCACACTGCCCCACACAACCCCAAAACACATTGCACCACTCCACTCCACACTACACCACACACCATCTCAACCCACAACACACCACACCACTCCATACCGCACTACACCACAGCATATCATAACAAACACAACACACCCCACCACTTCCCACCACACACCACACAGCATCACACCTCTCTCCACGCTGTACTGCAGAACTCCACCCCACACAACCCCACAACTCTCCATGTCGCTCCAAATAACCCCACACTGCCCCATACCACAGCACACAATATCATAACAAACACAGCACACCACACCATTCCACAGCAGGCCTTACTACACTTCCACACACCACACAACACAGCACCAAATTCTGCACACCACAGCACTCCACACCACTCCCCACCACAACTCACCACTCCCGAACACAACAAACCACACCACATCACCCTGCACCACACCACAGCACTACATACCTCATCCCACCTCACAAAACCCCTCTACACCACACAACAACACTCCACCCCACAACACAACACAACACACTACACTGGTGCACACCACACCACACCACACATCTCTGCACCACACCAATACACATGACTCCACACCAGTTGAAAACACACCACACCACAAAACTCCACACCACACGACAACACTCCACATAAGACCGCACTGCACAACCACATAGCAAACCACACCTCACCACTGCAACCAACTGCACACCAAACAACACCATAGGAAACTGCTCCATAAGACACCACACCTTTCCACACCACAGGCCTCTACACAACTCAACACCACACTACACTACAAAATTCCATCCCACACTGCACCACAGATTATCTCTCAACACCACACTACTCCACATCGCTCCACACCACTGCACACCACACCACGCCACAAGTCTCCACACCAAACCACACCAAACCACACCACTTCATACCACTCCACACCACACTATATCACACCACTCCACAGCACACAACAGAACACCACACCATAATTCTCCATTCCATTCCACACAGCACCACAGCAAACCACTCCACAGCACACCACTCCACACCATTCCACTCCACAATACACAATACCACATCACATCAAACCACACAATTCCATACCACACCACACCATATCACCCCACCACACAAGACAACACATCACTCTACAGCACACCACACCAAACCATACCACACCACACCATATCATGACACACCACACCACTGCACACCACACAACACAGCCCCACAACACAGAGATCCACACCATACCACACCACTACACATCACACAACACCACTCAAACACACACAACACACCACACTATACTGCTCCACACTTCACCACACCAGACCACATCAATTCTCCCAACACCACACCTCTCCACACCACACCACACACATAACAGCACACCACATCACATCACAAGACACCATGCTACACTGCTCCAAACCACACCACACCACATCATACCACACCACAAGACTCCACACCACTCTTCAAAACAAGACATACTCAACAAAACACAACACCACACATTAAACACCATGTCACAGTACAACACTCCACACAAATCCACAATACTCCACACCATATCATACCACACCCCACAACACCACACCAATGGAAACCATATCATAACGCGCAACACCACATCACACCCATAGCACCACATACCACACCACACCACTCTACACCATGGAACACCACACCACAGCACTCCATCACTCACCCCTGCACCCCAGACCACCCTAAACCACGTCACAACAAATCACACCACACCGCCCACACCACAGCACTCCACACCACACACCACCACACCACAACTTCCCAAACCACACCATAGAACTCTACACCACACCGCAAATTTCCACAACACACCACACCACCCCACACCGCACCAAACCACAGCAATAAACACCACTCAAAACCACAACATACCTCTCCACACCACATCAGAACACACCCTTCCACACAAAACCCCACCACTCCTCACCACACCACTCCCATAACACACCACACAACAACTCTCCACAGCACACCACACCACAACAAACCACTTCACAACACACTACACCACACCACATCAAAGTGTTTCACAATGCATCACACCACTCAACGCCACACCCCTAAACACCACAGCACACCAAATCATACAGCTCAACACCACACAACACCATGCCATTCTACACCACACCAAATGAAACCAAACCACACAAAACCATATCACACCACACAGCTCCACACCACACAACACAACAAAACTCCACACCACACCACAACACACCACACCACATCACACCACTCCACACCACACTAAACCAAATCGTACCAAACCACACCACAACACACACACCAAAGCACAGCACTCCAAAGCACACTACACAACACAACTCCACACCAAAACACACACAACACACTACACAGCACCACTCCACACCTCACCACAACACACCCCAATGGTCCACACACACACCACAGCAGTCCACATGACACCACTCCACAGCATGCCACAGAACACACATAACACCACACAACACCACAGAACATCACACAACACCCCCAACACACCTCAGCACTCCACAACACACTGCAACAAACTACTCCAAACACTTCCCTCCACACCAGACCACACAACACCACAGAGCTCCACCCCACAGCAGACAACACCATTCCACACCAAACCACACCACACCCATAAAAACAGTACACACCACACACATACCACCACACACACCACACCACATCACTGCACACCACACCACAGTTAACCAAAACACAATTCACCACACCACACCACATCAACCCACATCAAACCACACCACACCACTCAAAACCAAACCACTCCACTCAACACCATACTACACCATTCCACAACATACCACACCACACCACTTTACACTACTCCACACAACACCACACCACTCCACACCACAACACTCCACACCACTCCACACCAAACCACAGCACAGCAAACTGCACCACACTTGACTGCAACACAAAACAGCACTCCAAACCACACCACTCCACACCGGACTACAACACACCACACAACACCACAAAATTCTACACCACACCACACAAAAACACACTGCTCCACAACACTCCACATAACACCATATCATACAAAAATGGACGAAGCAACACCACACCACTCCACATCACGCAAGTCATCACTGCACCACACCACATCACACCACTCCAACCCACATGCCTCATCACTGCACATGACACAATCCCACCCCACAACCCACCACACACATAAGAATGCTCCAAACCACAACACACCACCCCACAGCACTCCACACAACTCCCTACCACACCTCACCACTCCACACCACAGCACAACAAACCAAACCACACAGCACTGCACCACACCACAGTACTACACACCACATCCCACCTCACCAATCACCTCTACACCACACTACAACACTCCACACCACACCACTCCATACAACACATCACTGGTGCACACCAAACCCAACCACACATCTCTTCACCACACCACTACACACCACACCACACAGAAACACACCACATCACAAAACTCCACACCAAATGACAACACTCCACATAACATCACACGACATAACCTCAAAGCACACTACACAACACTACTACACCCAACAGACCACAAAACCACACCACACTAAACTGCTCCATAGCTCACCACACTTCTCCCAAACAGGCCTACACACCATTCCACACCACATAACGCCACAAAACTCCACACCACACTGCACCACATCACAAGAAACCACACCAAACCATACCACACCACACCACACCACAACAAACCACACCACTCCGCTCTACTCCACACCACACCACAGCATTCCCCTCCGTACCACACCTCTCCACACCACCTAACACCACTCCACACAACACCACACCAGAAAACTCTACATCAGACCACAACATATCACGTCTCAATGCAACACCACTTCAAATAACTCCACAACACTCCAAATCACAATACAAAATTCCACATGACACCACAGCAAAGCACACCACTCCACACCATACTACACCAAACTGCTCCACAGCTCACCACAACACAACAAACCACACCACTCCACACCACTACACACAACACCACATCACTCCACAGCACACCACACCACACCACGTGAGACCATATCATACCACATCACAACACAACACACTAATAAGACCACACCTGACACCATGCTGCTCCAACACATACAACACAACACCAGAGCAATCCACACCACACCACTTCACACCACATCAGACGGCATC
>JAQZBX010066798.1:0-16048 GCA_029593785.1 Cabassous unicinctus
ATGTTTAATAATTTTTTTTAAATCATAGAACTGTATAACACAAAAAGTGAACTTTAATGTAAGCTATGGATGTTAGTTAATAATATAATTATTATAATAATGGTTCTTCAATTATAACAAATGTACCACACTAATGCAAAATGTTAATAATAGGGAAAACTGTGGATATATTTATGGGGGATATATGGGAACCCTATGCCTTCTGGATGATTTTTATGTAACCTACAACTGCTCTAAATTTTTTTTTATTTTAATGGGCATAGATGAGTTTAATAATGTAATCTACAATCTTGCTTAACAAGTATAAAAAGAACCTTACATTCTTCAAATAAGAAATGTACATTTTTGTATACTAACATAACATTTGTTAAAATTGGTCACGTAGTAGCACAAAGAAAACCTTATTAAATTCCAAAAAGTAGAATTTGTACAAAGCCAAATGTTCTGACTATAATCCAATGCAATTAGAAAGAATTAATAAAGTTATTTTTTTAAATCTATATTACTTGGAAATTAACACATTTCTATTCCCCTGTGTATTAGTTTAGGGTTGCCTAACAAATTACCACAAACTTGGTAGCTTCAAACAATAGAAATTTATTCTCTCACAGTTCTGGAGGCTAGAAGTCTGAGATCAAGTTGTCGACAGGGCTGTGTTCTCCCAAAGGTGGTTGGAGTAAATCCTTCCTTGCCTCTTCCAGTCACTGCTGGCCCTGATTCCTTGATTTGTGGCAACATAACTCCAATCTCTGCCTATACATGGCCATCTTCCCACTTGTGTCTGCCCATCTCTGTGTCTCTTCTCTTCTTATAAAGACACCAGTCATATTGGACCAAGTGTCCACCCTACTCCAGTGTGATAGCATCTGTAGCAGTTTGATGAAGTTATGAATTCCAAAAATAGATATTGGATTATGCTTGTAAACTGGTCTCTTAATCTGGGCATGATTAAGTTATGATTAGGGCGTTGACTGAGTCCCACCCCTTGGTGGGTGGGGTCTCGAAGATAAAAGACATGGCAAAGGACAGTGTTGGAGCAGTTTTGAGTTGAAGTTTGATGTTGGAGTCTTGAGCTGGAGCCCAGGGAAGTAAGAGAGCTTGGTTGTGAGGAAGGAGAGAAGGCCCCCGGATAGAGACAAGCCATTTGCCTGATGGTCTACAGCTGGCCTTGTGGAGGGAGGCAAAGCCTAGAGAGCCTCATAGTCTACAGCTGACCTTGTGGAGGAACCAGAGGAGCTAAGCCCGGAGAGAAACGCAGCCCCGGGAAGAGAGGAATCCAAGAAGCCTGAACCCTGGCAAACGTCGGCAGCTGCCTTGCTCCAACACGTAGCAACAGACTTTGGTGAGGGAAGAAACTTATGCTTTACGGCCTGGTAACTGTGGACTTCTACTCCAAATAAATACCCTTTATAAAAAAACAACTGATTTCTGGTATTTTGCATCAGCACCCCTTTGGCTGATTAATACAGCATCTTAACTAATTACATCTGTTACAATTCTATTTCCAAATAAGGTTACGTTCAGAGGTACTGGTTGACAGGATTTTAGCATATCTTTTTTTTTTGGTGGGGGGGGGACACACAATTCAACCCTCAAAACTCTTCCACTTCCCTTCCCTTCCCTTCATGAACAATCCAGTCCTAAAGTCATTAAGGGGGCTGAACAAGGTAGTCCTCCATGCTATGTGGGAGGTAACCATGCTAGCCCAGAACAGGGGTTGAAGCCCAGAGATGGCAGCATGATGCAGGAGTCAGAGTCCTAGAGCAGTGAGAAGGGCATACCCAAAGGATGGAAGCCTGGCATGGAAACAGGAGCTCAAATGGTATGAGGATGGCATCCACATGGGGAGGTGGTCCAACGTAGTTTGTTGAAGCCATAGTGGAGTAAGTAGATGTTTGTGGATGGCTGCCCTGAGCAGGGTGTCAGAGCCCAGAGAGATGAGAATATTAATTCAGGGAAGCAGCCTGGCTCGGGGTAGCAGAGTACAAGTAGGGTGGAGTCCCTAAGGAGGGGCAGCCTGGCATGGGGTGTGAAAACCTGAATAGGGTGAGAAGGGTGTGTGCATAGGAGGGCTGCCAGCTGTGATGTGCTGAGGCCAGAGCCGGCTGAGGACGTTGTCCATTCAAGGGTGGTCTGTTAATAGGAGTCAGAGCCCACCAAGGTAAGAAGCAGCAGCAACAACTCTCCAACAGCAGTGAACACATCTAGTGTCCAGATCTTGGTTTATATAAATATTTTTCCTCACTGAAAGGAACCAAGCTTACTGACAGGAATGACTGACTCCAGGGCAAGGGTAGCGAAAGTATAAGATAAGCCTGAAACATTTTGTTGTGCCCCAAAATAAGGAAGTACTCAAAGAATAATTGAAACATTTGTCAAAAGAATACAAAAGGAGCTCCCACTGGTCAAATTGGGGACTGTTAAGATCAAAATAAATGACATTTCCCAATTACCATTCATTGAATGGAATAGAAAGCCATGAGTCCATACTGATATAAATGATGGAATGAATGAATGAGTGAATGAATGAATTGAAAGTATGGTGAGAAATAGGATTTTTATAGTTTCAAAGGACCTCTTGTGTGATACATACAGCATCTCCAAACTGACTGAGGATTGACCTTGCTCCTGCCCTCCTCATCATGCATTCCTCCCCATTACACCCTGGAAGCACTCCAAGCTTTAGTTGCTATAACCTTGAATGCTGTCCACCCTGAGCACATCTTGTTTTGAGACAAGAGCACACACTGAGATGTTTTCCCAATACTTTCATGCAAGCCCCTGTCATTTAGCCACCCTTGTTCCTCAACCATACACAATCTGTTTAGCGGTTCCCATAAGTGTAGACATACTCCAAGGAGCCTTGTGCCATCTCGCTGTATGTATTGAGGTAGCTGCAGCTCTCTGTATGTAAGTTCCCCTAATAAATGCTCTTAGATGGATCACCGTGGCATTTAGTGGCCCTTTCTCAGAATCTCAACCAGCCACCAGAACCAGACAGTTTCATAGCTGCGTTATAGCTGTCTTTCAGCAAACAGATGATTCCAATGGTGTTTAACTGGTCCAGCCCATAGAAAAAAACTAGAAACTCCTCACTTTTTATAAGTAGATTTTCAACTACTGATTTAATTTCTTTCTTTCTTTATTTTATTTTATTTATTTATTTTAAGATTTTATTTATTTATTTATTTATCCCCCCCTGATGCTTGTGCTCGCTGTGTCCATTTGCTGTGTGTTTTTCTGTGTCTGCTTGTCTCCCTTTGTTGGGTCGTCCTGCTGTGTCAGCTCACCACGCCACGCGGGCTGGCTTGCCTTCACCAGGAGGCCCCGGGAATCGAACCCAGGGCCTCCCATATGGTAAACGGGAGCCCTATTGATTGAGTCACATCCGCTTCCCTGATTTAATTTCTTTAAAGGTTACAGGTTTTTTGGGGGATGTCTGTGTATCCTTGATATAGTTAGGTAAATTATAGTTTGCAAGGTAATTAATCATTTGTTCAAGTTTTCAAATTATTGACATAGAGTTATTCACAGTATTTCACAACTCTTAAAATTATGGTGATTTGGTGTCAATATAGTTAGTTGTGCAGGTTGTTTGCTGCACCAGCTCATCTGGGCAAGGAGCAGGTGGGAGCAGCTTGCTTTCTGCTTTCCAAGTAATGAACACTGGCTTAGACCCAAAGGGGGACCATTTTCCTAACTCACACAGGACTCTAGCAGTGAGAGCTAGAGGTGGCCTGGCTAGAACTTAACTGGATTCTCCTTTCCAGTCTAAATTTGTTTGTTCCCTCTCTCTTCTTTTCTTGATCAATGCTGCCAGAGTTTTATTAGTTTCTTCAAAGAATCACTTTTCCTCTGTTAACCACTTCCATTGTATCTTTATCTTCTATTCAATTAATTTCTACCCTCATCTTTTATTGCTGCCATTCTTCCTCCTTGTTAAGGCTTATTCTGTTGGATTTTTTTCCCCCAATTTTTAAATTGAAAGCTAGTTTTAATCATTTTTAATCTTTATTTTTTATTTATTTTAGGAGGTACTGGGGATTGAACCTGGGACCTCATACATGTGAAGCCACTGAGCTACACCTGCTCTGCAACCTGTCTTTTCTAACATAAGCATTTAGGATTATACATTTCTCTCTATGAATCACTTAAATGCATCCCATGCAGGTTTTTTTTGGGTTTGTTTTTTTTTTTATATGTTCAAACATACAGAAAAATTGAAGGAATTGTATGATTACACCCATATACCCATGACAATTGGGATTTTATTACATTTGCTTTATCATGTAACTATCCATCTATCCATCCTGCCATTCATCAAACATCTTGTTTATGATGCATTTCAATGCATATCATTACCTGAAGTTCAATATTTATAGTGTCCTTTTTTAAGGTATAGTTTATACACAATAAAATTCACAAATATAAAATGTACCGTTTGAACAGTTTTAACAAATGCCATCCCATGAGTTTCAATATATAGTGTATTCATTATCATTCAAAGTGTTTGCTAATTTCACCTATGATTTATTCTTTGGTCTATGAGTTTTTGTTTTTGTTAATGATTTTTACACAACTTCTGAACTAGTAGGCTTATAAGGCTGAAAAGGAAACAGGTGCAATCACTGCCTGGGTAAATCCAACTGAGTTTACTTTTTTAAAGGATACAGGAGGATGTCAGCACAAGCAGGAAGCACAGCAAATATATCAGTAATGACTTTCTGGACAGAAGGTGGTATGGATTTGCAGACTCCAAAATCCTAACAGGTTGCCATATTTAACAAATAAAAACATAGTATTTTATCTGGCAAACCTCCAAACAGGAGACCAAAGTTCTAGATAACTCCTGATAAAGTAGTACATCATTCTTTCTGGAGGGCTAACTGTTCCTCTCCTGGCCCAACTTTTTGTGTGTAAGGTTGGTACCATTGGGCACATGCGCTAGTTAGGATATGTGCCAGCACCACCTTATCTTGGCCAGTTGCACCTCATTAATCTTGGAGTTAAAAAATATACAACAGAATTAAGCGATTTGGTCAGGTACAGTAGGCACACAGGTGTGGACTCAGAGTAATATTAAAAATATATAACATGGGGAACAGATGTAGCTCAAGCAGTTGAATGCCTGATTCCCACATGGGAGGTTCCGGGTTCAGTTCCCAGTGCCTCCTAAAAACAGAAAAACAACAAACAAATGAAAAAACCAACTCAGGGGAGCTGATGTGACTCAATCATTGAATGCCAGCTTCCCTCATACTAGGTCCCAGATTCAATCCCTGGCTCTGGTACCTAAAAGAAAAGATAGATAGATAGATAGATAGATAGATAGATAGATAGATAGATAGATAGATAGATATAGATAGATAGATATCACATAGTGGACATGGTCAACTCCCACCTACCTCTTCAGCTTATTTTCCCAATATGCTCCCTCTATCTCTTTGCCCTCCATGTCACACTGGCTTTCTGTCTGGGCCCCAAAATCACCAGTCTCTTCTGCCACAGGGTTTTTGCATATGCAGAGCTTCCCAAACTTTATCCCAGGAATGGGTTACAGGTGTGGCTAGGGTGGCCAGAGCTAAGGAGGGTGAAAGAGGTGAAGAAAGTTGCAAAGCACTAGGTAAGGTATCCCCTCCATCTAGAAGGCTTCACTCTCCACTTTTATCTCCTATTCACCTTCAAATCTCAATTCAAACATTACTTCTCAGAGAAGCCCTCCCTGACCTCTCTGACCGTATCGAATCTCCTTGCTATTGTTCTCAGTCCACCCTTTACCTTTCCTTTATAGTATTTATCACAGTTGTAATTTTACATTTATGTCTCCTCAGCTTGACCTTAAGTTCTATGAGAGGAGGAACTGTGTCTTCATCTCCTTCTACTTCTCCCTTTTTTTTTAATTAGAGAAGTTGTAGGTTTACAGAAAAATCATATAGAAAGTAGAGTTCCCACATACTCCCCCACCCAGAGGAGAAAGAGTCCCCAGAGGAGTGAGTTTTATATGAGGCTAAGGATTGGGGGAGGGGAGTCACTGCCAGTTAGCCAGAGAAGGAGAATTGTCCAAGTCCAGGCAGGATGGCCCTAAAAAAGCCCATAAAGGTGCCATGAGAAAGAAAGCCAAGGGGGTGGATGTGGCTCAAATGGTTGGGCATCCATCTCCCATATGGAGGGACCTGGGTTCGATACCCAGGACCTTCCAGTAAAAGAAAAACAAAACAGAAAGCCAACTTTTGTAAGTCCTCCATGCCCACAGGCATGGAGTTCAAAAATCAACTTTTGAAGACAACAGCACTCTGCACTAAATAGGAAAGACTGCACCCTTTTCCTCTAACCCCTCTACTACTAGGCCAAATCTTTGGTGGGAAGGGGTGTCAGAAATAGCAGCTATAGGGAGCAGATGTAGCTCAAGTGGTTGAGTGCTTGCTTCCCATGTATGAGGTCCTGGGTTCGATTCCCGGTACCTTCTAAAAAAAAACAAGAAAAATGAAAAAACCTACTCTCTCATTGGGGAGTGGATGTAGCTCAGTGGTTGAAGTGCCTGCTTCCCATGTATGAGGTCCTGGGTTCAATCCCCCAGTACCTCCTAAAAAACAAACAAAAAGAAATAGCAGCTAGCCAATGGGAAAGGAGAGATAAATTCTGAGGAGTGCAGGCAAGGATGTAGCAAGACCAACCATACCCCCCTTCATTCACAACAAGCTTTAAGTCTGAAGCAGGCAGGAATTGGGGAAGGGGAGGATCTTTAGATTTAATTTTAGAGTTTAGATTGTTACCTCGGACTAGACATTTTCCTTACTGCAATAAGACTACTCATATGACTGAAAAATACTTGAAAAGTGACAGTATCTACAAGATATTTAATGCAGGGCGAGGAAAAACTATGCACTGAGCAGGTGTCTAGAGGAAGCAGGAGAGTTTTCTGATTACATTCCATGGAGGCCAGCTTCTTTGATAAAAATCGTTGTTCAGCATTAGAGAAGGATTGAGGAGGGAAAGTTGACACAAAATATAACTATGAATTTAAATGTTTTGATTCCAAGTATATATACACATTGAATCACATTTTCTTCACATTTATTTAGATCCCACCAAAATCGTGGGTAACTAAAATATACAAATGGGCTAATAAAGACAGTTACTTTATTACACTTCTGGCAGCTTTTCTATTTTTTTTCATTAAAATAACTTCTCTGAGTTTTTAATTTTTATAGAAATAGATATGCTCCCTAACCGGAAATATGGCTGAACAACAATACCATACCTCTGTTAATAGTTATATTAGGCAAGGCTATCCCTCAAATCTCAGCGCTTAACACAAAGTTTTATATCATGCTCATGGAGATATTCAATAAACATGCTCAGCACAGTCATTCAGGGACCCAGGCTGATAGGCGGCACTATCTGGAACATGGGGCTTCCTCAGTTGCCACAGCAAGGGAAGAGAGAACTTGGAACTGTTATAACTACTCTTCCCTGATTTGGCCTTGAAATGACATAGGTTACTTCCACAGGTCACGGTGTCATTTTCTTTGTGCCCAGGATGACAGGAGAGCCAGATACTGGTTTGCTCTGGTAATGTCTCCTAAGTCTCCTAATCTGTCAGAGATGACTAAAATCAACTTCTCCAGACTATTTTATGTGGTAGCGTCACTTACATAACTGTTGCCCTTCTCAGACATACCATTTATGCTACTGGGCTTATGTATCTCAATCTCTGGAATGTAGGTCTCTGTTTTGCAGGACATACTTATTATGAAATATGTTCTCTAGACTGCTCAGAAACTTTCCACATAACCCATATTTTCTGGTTAAGAGCCATCACTTTCTCAGATTACTTTCACTGCCGTCAGCAATCCTGGTGTTTAGTTTTCATTAAGGACCACTTTCTTCCTCAAAGAAATCATATATTTTAAATCTCTTTATTTAAAACACACTATTTTATTAAAGTCCTGTTTCAACTACAAAAAATAAAATAAAATAAAGCACACTATGCAAAAAAAAAAAAGAAAACAATACTACTGAATTGAGAAATGAATAATGGACATTTGGTCAGGTTCATTTATTAACTGGGTAATTCATTCCTTCACTGTTGCTTCCCAAATTCATGTTTCTAACAAAATTCATCTAAAACTTTTCTTGGATTTTAATTCAATGGATTATGTGAGCAGTCATGCACAAAATTCCAGATATACTAAATAAGGAAAACAAAATTATTGAAATATTTTAAAAGTATAGGAAAATAGGTTAATAACTTTGACACAGTAAAGGCTTCCTTAAGCCACAAAACCCAAGTCAGACACTGGAAATTCAAATGCCTATAGGCAGTTAATGTTACAAGCTTGGTGTAAGAAAAATCAACTACTAAAAATCTCAAACTTTATTTTTACTAAGCTGTGGTGTAAGCATATGCCATAATACAAACATATGAAATTGGATATATTTTAAATTTAAAATAGAAACAAATTAGAAATTGGAATTTTTTTATAATCAAATTTTCCTTTGTTCTGTCTTTGCTTTAGAATGAGAAACCTGATTTTTTAAGCCAATTTCAGATTTTGTTTTTCTAGTTGATAGATGGAAAATGTTTAGGCCATTGTTTCATTGCAAAGAGTTTGGTTAGGGTAAACACTTTCTTATATGTTCTGATCAATGTATTTATTCTTTGGTGCGTATTTTCTTCACTTTTGTATTTTGGATGCAGGGCCTGAAACTGGGAACTACTTCTACAGCCAGGCTTCCAAGAAAATTCTAGTCAGAGACTGGGCTCCGAATGGCTCACAAAAAGTCCTCCAGGCCTCCAGTCTGTCATGACTTGAGCCCCTGGTGGTGACCTTTCACCTTGACCACCGATGCTCTAGTTGAGTGGGACAGAGCGTCTTTTGAGTTTGATTCTCGCTAACCCGCTCTCCCCTCCGGACACTTTCTTATCCTCAATTTCAAATTCTAGAAATCAGGAAAACTGGAAAGTAGGCCAATGTTTGCCGTCCTGCTTCAGGACGGCGGGCGCTATTGCCGAGGTGTGTAACCTCCAAACTAGCTAACGTTTTGGGGTTTTTATATCCCCATCATTCATATGCATTTATTGTCCTCAAATAAATGAACTGGGCTGGGGAACATGGAAGGGAGGAAGATGCACTCTCCGCCTCGAAGCCCGCCGGTCTCGAGACCTCGAGCATCCCGGGAAAACCCAGCTCGTCTCCCGCTAATCCTTTCTCTTCCGCCCTCGTCCACCCAGCGCCGAGGCCCTCGGAATCACGTGGTCGCCGAGGGAGGGGAAGTGGGCGGTTCAGCAGCCGCCATCTTGCCGGCTTGGAGGCGGGGCGTGCGGAGCGCAGGTCGCGCGCTTCACTTCCCTGCCCCTTCGTTCAGCCTCGCGCCAGCTTCCGCGCTCCTCCCCTCCTGTCCTGGCTCTTTTGGCCGCGCTGTGAGTGGAGGAGCCGTGAGCCCCGAGGGCGCTGGGGGTGTGTCGGGCGCGTGCTCGTGCCTTCAAACCGCCGGCCGCGGCCGCGGGGGCGCGCTCGGCTAGGCCCCTGGGGCTGCGCGGGGCGGAGGGGAGGGGGTTGCTCCTGCTGCGGGGGCGGCGCGCGGCGGCTGTGGTGGTGGCGGCGGCGGCGGCGGCTGCAGCTGCAGCGGCGCGCTCGGGGCCGGCGTCCAGGGCGCCGCCGGGTCGGAGCTGCCGCCGTGGCTGCTGCGGCCGGAGCCATGTACCGCAGCGGCGCCCGCTCCTCGGTCTCTTCGCACCGGCCTAAAGACAGCGGCGGGGGCGGCCCGCGCACCGGCCGCAGCTCCGGCTCTTCCTCTGGCCCGGCTCGCCGCGCCTCGCCGCCCTCCTCCGGCTCCTCCTCTTCGCGAACCCCGGCTCGCCGGCCCCGCTCGCCCTCAGGGCACCGTGGCCGCCGGGCCTCGCCGTCCCCGCCGCGGGGTCGCCGAGGCTCCCCGTCCCCGCCCCGCGGCCGGCGGGCCTCCCCGTCGCCGCCGCGGGCGCGTCGCGGATCCCCGTCGCCGCCGCGGGGCCGACGACTCTTCCCGCCCGGCCAGGCCAGCTTCCGAGGCAGCAGCCGCGGGGAGTCCCGCGCTGACTTCTCTCGGGATGGCCGCGGAGACCATCCAGGCGACAGCGGCAGCCGGGTAATCCTACCCCTTGCCCAGGACCCCCTTCGTGCTCCGACCCCTTAACCCGGGTTCCCGCTTCTAGAAACGTAGTCGGAGCGCGCTGAGGCCTTCAGGCCAGGATACCAGAACCGAACACCCCTTCCTCACCCCCCCGGGGTTCCCTCAGCGACGCCGGAGCCTGGAGGCTCCCTGGCAGCCCGGGCAGCTTCATTTACACAATAACGGACGCGGAACCTGCACGGGCGCCCCGTCGGGAGGGAGTGCTCCATTTCCTAGGAATAGGCTGTTTCTTTCACCGTGGGTGAGGTGTGAAAAAGTTTGCCAGGTGGAGGGGGGATTTCGTCCAAGTCGTGTGTCTGGTAATTTTTGGATAGTTGACGTTTCCTCAGAGTTCAGTGGTTTTGAATTCCCTTAGGCCCAAGCTGCGCCCTCGAACTTAGAAAAGAAAATGGAATGTCCATCTTTGTGGCGAGGTAGAGTTGCTTGAACCGTATTGGAGTAGACACCTAGAGTGGAAAATGTTAGCTATCTGCTTCTGCGAAAGGAAGTGTGCATAACCACAATCATTGTAATCTTTCTTACCATCTTTTGAGTTATATATGCCAGGAGTTACGCTTAGCCCTTAACATAACACTTTCTCATCTAATCCTCACAGCTCTATGAGCTGAAGCAGTTAATATTATTCTTTATTGTACATTGAGGGACTCCAGAGAGATAAAATAACTTGACCAAGTTCACAGAGCCAAGAAGTGATAGAGCTGTGATTCCACTCAGAACCACCTGGTTCCCATGATTTTAACTTATATTTTGCTGCTAGAGGGACAGAGCATGAGGTTAAGAAATTTAGTTTTAACATAACATTGACTTCTCACCATAACCCAACACTGTAACAGTCTCTGGGCAGGGTCTGGTGTTTTGGAATTTGTTTTTCTTTTCAGTTATCCAATCTTTTTTTGTAAACCCAGTGACAAAGTTTCTGTTTTCTTGGGTGGCTCTGTAATATGTATGCACATGTTCTGGGTACTGTGCTCATAGGTGAATTGGCTTAACCCTATGTTTAGATTTTCAAAGCAGAGCAGTGTCAGTCTGCGAGTCAGTCACTACTGAGGAAGAAAAGAGAACAGAATGCTTGTTTCCTCAGCCTCTCCTTCCTCCAATGCACAATTTATTTGCTCCAGTCCTCTCTGTCTCAGAAAGTGGCATTATCCACTGCTCAAGTCAGAAACAGTCATCTTTGTTTCCCTTCTCATGTCTGGTCAGCAACTCTGTCAGCTCTACCTACAAAGTATATCCCCAAAACTGCCCTCCTTCTGCCTCCACTCTGGTATAATCCTTTGTACCTCTTGCCTGGATTATTGCATTAGACTCCTTTTTACTCCACTCTTGCTACTGTCCAGTATTCTGTACACAACAGTCAAAATAATATTTTGAAACCTTCATTGTATGCATTTGACAAATACTGCGTACCCACCACGTACTAGGCACTGTCTGGGCACTGGGGATACATCAGTGAGCAAACCAAACAAAAACTCCTGCCCTCATAGAGTTTATATTCTAGCAGGGGAGTCAGATAATAAGTAAGATGGAGAACTAAAATGCTATGGTATGTTAAACGTGATTAAGTGCTAAGGAAAAAAATCAAGCAGAGAAAGGAGTTAGGTTTTGATCTGGTGGCCAGAGAAGACCTCCTGGAAAGGTGATTTTTGAATAAAGACCTGAAGAAGGTGAGAATGTGAGCCATGTGTACATCTGGAGGAAGAATGTAGGACTGTAGTCATATCACATCTCTCCCTTGCTTAAAACTCTTCTGTGAATTTTATTATACCTAAGAATAATATCCAGATTTCTTAGCCGTGGCCTCTGCCTATCTTCTCTTCTATTTCTTTGCTGGATCCTCTCTGACCTTTCTGTTACTCAAAACACACCAAGCTCATTACCAAGGATGCTCTTCCCTTTGCCTGAAACATTCTTCCACCTTTCTTTGCAAGGCGGCATCTCATCATTCAGGCCTCAGGAATGATATCACTTCAGAAAAGTCTTTAACCATCTAAAATAGCTCCTTTTTCCCAGACTCTTTCATGTTATCATGTTTTAATGACTTTAAAGCATTTATGACTATCAGAAGTACTTTTTTAAAAGCCTGCTTCTGGCTTGCCTTCTTCACTAAAATGTGTAGGTTCTGAGATCAGAGATTTTATTCTCTCCTCTATTCCTGTGTCTAGTATCAGTAAATGAAATAATGAGAGGTCACTCATTTGGAGGGCTGGAAGTGTGAACTTTCATCTCTCAGAAAATGATAGTTTTTTAAAAGAACTTTATGTGTGGAGTAGTATCTTACCACAGTAATTTTCTTCCTTGTTTGATCACAACTTCCTGAAAGGAAGGAGAATATTTTTGGGTGTAGGGGTGTCTTGACTCTACTTGACTAAAGTATTATTTTTTATTTTTGTAGAGACGCTCTCCTGGTCTGCGTTCTGACTCTTCCTTGGAACAGAGCTTAAGAATTACTGTTGGCAATGACCACTTCTGTGTTGGCACACCAGAACGGCAGCGGCTTAGTGATCGGCTAGGGTCCCCAGTGGATAATCTGGAGGACATGGACAGGTAGGCTATGCCCAAAGCAGGGCACACTGCAGTAGTGCTTGAAGGCAGAAATATTGCTGCTTTCTGAGTGATGTATTTGAAAGGATGGTGCCAACACTGAAGTTAAGCCGTGTTGTCATGTATCCAGGTCAGAGTAAAACACTGGAAGAACCCTTCTAAGGGAGTGGAATGGTGGGAGTATACAGGCATACCTCGGCTATATTGCAGGCTTGGTTCCAGACCACTGCAGCCTGGAACCTGCGGGACACACAAATTTTTTGGTTTCCCAGTGGGTATAAAAGTTCTGTTTACCCTATACTGTAATCTTAGTGTATAAGAGCATTATGTATAAAAAGAAATACAATGTACATACCTTAATTAACATGTGACACAGAGACACCAGGAGCACATGCTGTGGGAAAAATGGTGCCAGTAGACTTGCTTAATGCAGGATTGCCACAAGCCTTCAATTTGTAAAAAACACAACTTCTGTGAAGTGCAATAAAGCAAAGCACAATAAAACGAGGTATGCCTGTATTGATGTGGACTCTGTTGCCATATAAATTATGTAGAAGAAAGGACTTGAAAAGATCACCCTGGCCAAATGGAAAAAGGAAGGCTGAGGGGACATAATCAGAGTCCCCCAAATTAAAAACAGTTGAAATAGTATGAATTCTGAAGTACTAAAGCTAGAGGTTCCTTCTGCAAAGGAGGGGTTCTGGACAAAATAGGAACTCTTTTTTAATGGTATTATTTTTAACCTGGTCTGGGCTGAAATAATAGAATTAGAAAGGGTTTAAATAAATTCATGTCTAATATAGGTATATATATTAAATGCATAAAGCATTAATAGAAAGTTGGAAAGTTTTTAAAAATACTTTTCAATTATCACTCTACAACCATTGGGTGCTGAGGGAAGGGCACACACTCCACAGAGTATTAAATGTAGACCTTACATACTCTAGAAATTTGCTATGTACGAGATGTAAATAATCACATTAGATGTTTTTCTCTTTCACCTCTAAAGTTTAAAAATGAGGATGGGAATGCAGGAGAGCACTTCTGAAAGCTGAGACCATGTCTGTTATGTTCTCTGACCAGCACATTGGGAGTTTTCACAAATGGCAGCAGCAGCAATAAATCCATGTAATATCTTTTCAAACTGAGACTGTCCATGCAGTAGTGCACAGATCATAGACAGGCAGAACGGGGACAGCTGGGCAGGGAATCTGCTTTTGGGTAATATTTACTTCAAAGCTCCAGTAGCTGTGGATGCAGTGAAACAAGGCAAAATAGTCCTATGCCATATAATACCGAAGATTCTGACAATAGGATTTCAAGGTATGTAACAATATCACTTATTTGAGGCAACAGCCCTTGCCCTTCCAGCTGCTTCTATCTGGGTAGATAGTATGAGGTGTGATTCTCTTCTTTCCTTGCTGAGATTTTGAGATAACTTGAGTGTTTCCTCTTATAAGGCCTAGGGTGTCATCTCCCCTTTGCATAAGCTTTGTTAGGCATGTGTGCTTTCGATAGCCAATTGTGGTTTTAAGTTATAAAAATTAAAATTTTCCTTTTTGGAACATGGGACACTGAGACTTTCCCAGAATTGTGTTTCAGAAAGAAGTCTACTATAGAGAAAATGAGATTTGAGTTTCGGAAAATAAGTACAAGGCCATTCTTTATACTATTTGCCCCATGCACATCTGTGTTCCTTACCTCTGGTTCAGTGTGGTTTGTGTGGATAATTACTGTCCACTAAAATCAGGCCACAAGACCTATGTCATACTCAGGATGTCTTCTGACAGTCCAGTCTTCGGCTAATGAAACTGGCTCTTGCCATCCTTTGTATATAGATTTTTTTTTAATGCCTCCCCCCCACCTCTAAGACTCTGGTATTCTTTCTCTTCCCTTATTCAATCTGTTAAATTTTCTATCAAGTTTGGGTTAAAACCAAGCTCCCAGGTTGTCTCTGTGTGTAACTTATTCTGGAAAGGGGACATGAATATGTTGTGTGAAAAAGTCTATGACACTTGGCTTTCTAAAGATTTAGTGAGGTGTGGCTTTCAGAGTACTGTGAACATTCATGGAATTCTTTTTTTTTTTTTAAAGATTATTTTATTTTATTTATCCCCCCCTTTCTGCTTGTGCTGCTGTGTCCATTCGCTGCGTGTCTTCTCTGTGTCTGCTTATCTCCCCCTTGCTGTGAGGCCTTGCCGCATCAGTCCACGGCACAGCGCGAGCTGGCCTGCCCTCACAAGGAGGCCCCGGGAAGCGAACCCACCCGGGGCCTCTCATATGGTAAACCGGTGCTCTATCCACTGAGCCACACCCGCTTCCCAATAAAGCTGTTTAAAAATGTCTATGATTAAAAATAGAAAATAAGTCCTTCAGAGCCCAAACTTCCCATTCTGTTGTTCCTCTGCTGATTTCCAAAGAGCCCCAAGGATATTGCTTCCTTTTGTTTTTGTTTGCTTGTTTGTTTTTTCCCCTAAGGGGGAAAAAATCTTACTGGCTTCAACCTATGTCAGGGGCAAGCAGTAGTTAAGAGAATTCCATGGGAAGCGGGTGTGGCTCAGTGGATAGAGCCCCCGTTTACCATATGGGAGGCCCGGGTTCGCGTCCCGAGGCCTCCTTGTGAGGGCACGCCGGCCTGAGCGGTGCGGTGGGTCGCTTCCTTCCCGGCGCCTCCTTGTGAGGGCAGGCCGGCTCCGGTGGTGCCGTGGGCTGATGCGGCAAGACCTCACAGCAAGGGGGAGATAAGCAGACACAGAGAAGACACGCAGCGAATGGACGCAGCAAGGGGGGGGATAAATAAATAAAATAAATCTTAAAAAAAAATAAATAAATAAACAGCTTTATTGAGCTATAATTCACATACCATACAGTAAACCCATTTAAAGTGTACAATTCAGTGACTTTAAGTATATTCACAGAACTATGCATCCACCACCACAATCAATTTTAGAACCTTTTCATTACCCTAAAAAGAAACCCTATACTCTTTAGCCATCACCCCACAACGTCCCTGTAACCGTTGGGGAATTTGATGTAATTATGAATTCCAAAAATTGGATCATGCCTGTAATCTGATCTGTTAATCTGGGCATGATTGAATTATGATTAGGGCGTTGACTGGGCCATGTCAGTCACTAGGGCATTGAGCCCCACCCCCTGGTGGGTGGGGAATTGAATATGAAAGGCAAGGCAAAGAACAGAGTTGAAGCAGTCTTTGAGAAGCAGCTTTGATGTTGGAAAGAAGGCCCTAGGAGAAGAGAAGTGAACCATTTGCCTGATCGCCTACAGCTGACCTTGTGAAGGAAACAGGAGCTAAGCCCGGAGAGAAATGCAG
>JAQZBX010066799.1:0-16175 GCA_029593785.1 Cabassous unicinctus
GCTTTATTTCAACATTTGCATAAATATGACTTAATGTGGAATAATTACAGGTTTCTCAACAATAGTACTTGGTCCTGCCCTTCAGTTTGTCTCCGAATTCAGTTGACTGACACTTTATTAGCAGCATCCCTCCATCACTAATCATTTTTACCATGCACAAAATCTGAAATCTTTGGATGGCACTTCTCATTTCTCTGGAAATCTTTTAAATTGCTTCCAGTTGCAATAAGGCAATATTTTTATCTGCTTATATTCATTCCATTGGAGGCACAAATAGCTCTCAATTCTCTTGTTTAAATTTGCAAACTGTAATACAAATATAGAACTTAATGCTAACATGCATATAAAAAATATAATCTCTGTATGCTCTAATAACCTTGGTTTTAACTTGTTTTCTTTTTTCACTGGAGAATTATTCTGGGGAGCAGAAGTAGCTCAGGTGGTTGAGTTCTGGCTTCCCATATACAAGGTCCTGGGTTTGATCCCCGGCACTTCCTAAAAACAAACAAACAAATGAAAAAAACAATTTTCATTGGGGATCAGATGTAGCTCAGTGGTTAAGTGTCTGCTTCCCATGTTCAAGGTCCTGGGTTCAATACCTGGTACCTCCTAAAAAAAAAAAAAGAATTATTTCTATTACCTCTCCACAAAGAGTTATGCAAAATTCCATAGTATAAATTATTATACATCCTAATTTATAAATAAGAATAAAATGTTAAATTCTATAGGTTAGAATTTCTGAATGACATGAATAGGAATTTCTGGAAGGAACTAGAAGATTAAACCTTAAATTTGCTCTATTTCAACCCCAATTACATTTTTGAAAAGCCATAAATTTGTTGACAGGCATAGGCCACTCAATAACTTGATGTCACCACTGAAGATGAGATTAATCTGGTGGGTGAAGATTTGCATGCTAGACATGCCAGACCTTTCCATGCAACTGATTAAAGTGGTCATCTCTTAATTTTTTTGCCCTATGTTCTAAATAAAATTAAATTATCACATGGTAAAAATTGCGAGCAGTACAAAGGTCTAAAACAAGTAAATGTCCTTTTCTCCATTAACCAGCAAATTTGATATCTTCAAAATCATTCAAACAGTCAAAAAATAATTTGTGAACTGAAGCCAACCTTGGAGTCTCTTTATCTGAAAATAATTCTGAAGTCTTTGGAATTGCATTGATTGTTTCATATATTACCTCTGTCGTAGAGGAAAGCCATGAAATCTGCAATCTTCTCACAACGTGGCACATGCACATACTGCCCAGAAGCTGACTCCAGGCAGCTCTCAGATTCTATGGATCTTTTCGTGGATTTAGGGAGAGTCTCTGGTAGCATCCTTGAAATTTTACTAACATATTTACTCAAAATGCATTTTCACAAGTGAGAAGGATTTCTTGTAATCCAAATGAGGTCATCTGGTCCTTATAATATGGAGCTTACTCTGTCAAGAGACTCTGGTCATCTGGTCATTCTTAATAGAAAAATATCTTTATCTAACATTTTACAAAATGGCCTTAGCCATTGTGTCCCAGGCATAAAATTAAAAACAGGCTCAGCCTTTTCTAAAGAGCAAAGGGAAGGACTAAGGATGGAGAAGGGAAATTCCTTCCTAAAAACTCCAACTGCAGCCATGAGAAGCCAGGTGTTTTTTCTCCAAAACACACTTGATCTCTGTAAAGGCTTACAGAGCCACTGGCTGCAGGAGCTCAGCCGAGCCCCTCTTGAATGCCTCAGATCCTCCTGGCCAGTTGCACATCCTTCAGGAAAACAGTGACGCCGCTGGCATGTAAAGAGAGGAGGTAGGTGTCCTCAAAGAGATGAGCTAGAAATGTTTCCACTGCCTCTTGTAAGACTAACAGGGCCTGGGCTTGCCAACTGAAGTCCATACTGCGAGAGAATTTGGTGTATGTTTCTCTTACCAGGAGGCTGAAGGGCCGCTTCCTTATCAACAGATCTACGCTCTTCTGAAGCTTTTGGACCTCCTTCAGAATCCCACGTCTCCGCAGACCAGGCTGATGGAAGGTAGTGTCTGAGGAGGTGTCCCGGCGTGGGGTGCCGGGGGTTGCACTCACTGGACACTTCTTGGGGACTTTGTGCTTGCGGCTAGGCTGGCCCAAGCCCATGGCGTCTGAGCCTCCAGCTCAACCACTTTTAAAAATATAACCACAATACCACTATCACACCTAAATATTAACAATAATTACCTAATTCATCAAATATCCAATTAGTGGTCAATTTTCTTTGACGGTCTAATATCTATTTATATTTTTTATAGCATAGTTGCTTTGTTTAAATGAGGATCCTAAAAAATCCACACATCTATAGGTTCTTCTCTAATTTTTTTCTTGTAATTTATTTGTTGAAGAAATTGGGTTGCTTGTCCTGTAGAGTTGCCTTACATTCTAGAGTTCGCTGATTCATCCCTATGGTGTTGTTTAACATGTTCTTCTGTCCTCTTTAGTTCCTGTATACTGGTAGTTAAAGCTATAGGGGCTTTGTTTTGTTATATATTTTTGTTGTTATAATACTTTATAGGTTGTATTGTATATTTCTTATACAATTACAAGGCAAAATAATGTTTTATTGCCTCTCTTTTGGATGTATTAAGATTGAAAGGTGGGTTCAAGTGTTGCCGGGTTGACCCATCTATTTTAGTCACTCATCTAATAGTTTTATAGTGTCATTGCCTAAATCCATTATTTTATGGTGGCTAAGCAGTGATGATCATTTTATTATTCCTTTGCACTTATTATCTGGAATTCTTCTATAAAGAAGAACTTGCCCCTATCCAGCTATCTGGTTACCCTGAGGTACAGTAAAGACAGGATAAATGGTTGATTCTTTCATTTTATGTACCTTTACGTACCAAATTTTAGAATAGCAAGTTGGTTCCCTGGCTCCAACCTCCAAAGATGAGCATTGGATTGGTTTTGCTTGTTTGCTTGTTTGTTTATTTTTGTAATCATTATAAACTTATGAATTTTAATATGTGATCTATTTAATTCTATTGCACTTATTCTTCTCATCAATGTTAAATTGTCCCACCTTGACTAAGGTATTTTTTCAAGATTAACCTAAGTTTTTAATGACTGTTTCCTGTCAATGTCCTTTCTAACTCAACTAATGGGAATGAATTCTACCCACAGTGTTTTGTTGTTTAGATACCATGTTGCCAGTCCTTTCCAAACAGTGATTAAAAGCTCCAAAACTGTAACAACAGAAGGGAAGGCTAGAGATAAAATCCTTCACCCTTAGTTCCTAAGGGTTACACCTTTTTCTGACCTGCTCCCTGGTATAATACATTGAACTTACAGGTAGGTTTTGACAAGATATTTGAGTCTCCAGCTCAAAAGTGCCTAATATAAACTACCATATAATATACAGAGTGGTTGAGTCTACTTCATCAACCAGTATTTGGAAATACTGTCTTAACAGAAGTTTGGGTTTCTGAAGGTGTATTGCTTAGTTCCATGACATATAGTGGATGTATCTAGAACTGCGGTTCTATAAATGCGTTGAGTTTGGTGAGTTTCCATGGAATACAAACTCCCTGTCCTCAAAGTTGCCAAAAAATGTCAGTGAGACATTTTTGTTTTTTGTTTTTTGTTTTTCCTGATCCTATTCAACAGTGAAGCAAGTAAATGTTGTCATTTAGGGATTTTAAATAAGAATTATCCTAATTTCCCAGGCTGCTAAAATAAAAACTATACAATAGATTGGCTTAAACAATGGGAATTTATTGACTCACAATTTTGAGGCTAGGAGAAGTCCAAAACTGAGGCATCAGCAAGGTAATGCTTGCTGGTATTCTGGTGTTGGCTGCTGGTGATCCTTGAGTTCCTTGATTTTCTGCAACACATGGCAATGTCCTCTCTTTTGTCTTCTAGGTGCTCTTGACCTCTGGCTTCTGGCTCCTGACTGTGGCTTTGTCTCACTATTTCTAAATTTCTTCAGAATATAAAGGGGTCCAGTAAACCAGATTAAGATCCAGCCTCATTCAGTTGGGCCACACCTTAAGTAAAAGTAACAGCTTCAAGAGATCCAACTTACAATGGATTCACACCCACAGGATTGGGATTAAGATTAAAGAACATATTTTTTTTTCTGGGGTACTTAATTTAACCTACCACAAGGATATTAAGTGGGAAAGAGAGAATTTCATCTCTCAACATTACGTCATAGACAAAGAGTCAAAGTTTCTTGTGAGAAACTGGAGTTTCTCCAAATATGATGTATGAGTCAGGATTCTCTATGGCAATAGAAACAAAAGAAGATATCTATAAACATTATGAGATTTTTATAAGAATTGACTCACATGACTGTGGGTATGCACATGCCCAAATTCCATAGGATAGGCCACAAACTGGGAACTCTGATGAAGGTTTTCGATGACTCCTTCAGGAGAAACTGGCTGACTAAAGTAGTGATGGAAATTCTCTCATCTGACTGCTGAAGTCATCACTTCATTAAAGTCTTTAAATGATTGGATGAGACTTCTCTCATTGTAGAAGGCAATCGACTCAGTTGAAAGTGGATATAATCAGTCATAGATGCAATCAATTACAAAAGTTCTCACAGTAAAAATAAGGCCAGTGCTGGCTTAACCAAACATCTGGATAGCAAAACCTGGCCAAATTGACACATGGACTTAATCATCACAGTCCACCCCTTGTCAACCTGGCAGCCAAGCACATCTCCCTAAACCATAATTAATTTCTAAATAAAAAGAACAACAGTCATATTTTCACCTAACAACACTCAACTGTCCTATGTACAACTGGAAATGCACTAATTCACCACAGAATAGGGTGCAAGTTCTATTTTCCCTTGATAGTCAGGATCAATCACCCCAACCAGTACAGTGATTCCTTTCTTTGCCTGTTGATTCAGAGGCATGAGGAGTCCAAAGTGGCCAGGACACAGTCTTAACTTCCAGTTGTTGTATCTCCAGTGGAAGCACTCCTCCTTTTGGAACTAATACCTGTAGACCAGCAGATTTTATGGTTGCAGTAACAGGAAACAGACATTTTTCTCATGGATCACTCGGGGTAATAGTGAGTGGTGCCACTCCCATTTCCACCCCTTGATTCTTGGACCCATGAATCCTGGGTATGGGAGAAGTAGCACCATAGAGTGGATGCTGATTTAGAGTATACACAGCCTCCTGAAGAACATTGCCCCAGCTCTGCAAGGTATTGCCACCTAGGTGGGGCTGTAACTGAGTCTTCAAAAGGCCATTCCATCATTCTATCAATCCAGCTGCTTCAGGATGACAGGGAACATGGTAAAACCAGTGAATTCTATGAGCATGTGCCCATTTCTGTACTTCATTTGCTGTGAAGTGATTTCCTTGATCAGAAATAATACTGTGTGTAATACCACATAAAGGATAACATATTCTGTAAGCCCACAGACAGTCATTTTGGCAGAAGCATTGCATGCAGGAAAAGCAAACCCATATCCAGAGTGTTTGTCTATTCCAAATAAGACAAAACACTGTCTCTTCCATGACGGAAGTGGGCCAGTATAATCAACCTGTCATCAGATAGCAGACTCAGCCCCTTAAGGAATGGTTCCTTATTGGAGACTGAGTGTGGGTCTCTGCTGCTGGGCACTCAGCAGTGGCTGTAGTTGGGTCGGCCTTGGTGAGGGGAAGTCCATGCATAACCTCTATCCCTACCACTATGGCCTCTTTGTTCATGAGCCATTGGGCAATGGTAGGAGTGGCTGGGGAAAAAGGCCCAATGGTATACAGAAGAGGTCAACCCATCCACTTGATTATTAAAATCTTCCTCTGCTGAAGTCACCCTCTGGGGAACATTCATGTGGGACACAAATGCCTTCACATTTTTTTTGCCCACTCAGAAAGGTCTGTCCACATACCTCTCCACCAGACTTCTTTGTCACCAATTGTCCAATCATGTTCCTTCCAAGTCCATCACCATCCAGCCAAACCATTCATAACAGCTCATGTATAAGTGTACAAATGCACCTCCAGCCTTTTCTCCTTCTGAGGAAAATGAACAACCAGGTTCACTGCTCAAAGTTCTGCCCATTGGAAGGATTTCCCCTCACCACTATCCAACAGGGATGTCCAACAGGGGTTGCAGTGCTGCAGATGTCCACTTTTGGGTGGTACCTGCATATCATGCAGTACCGTTTGTAAACCAGGCCCTAGTTTTTTCTTCCTCAGTCAACTGATTATAGGAACTCCCCAAAAGCCATAACTGTGGGCTGAGAAAGACAAGGTAATGTGGTAGAAGTGGTGGCCATGGTAATTTGGGCCACTTCTTCATGTAAATTACTTGTGCCTTCAAGACCTGCTTGAGCCCTATCTCATGTACACCATTTCTATTTTATAATGGAGTACTGCTGTGGACTTCCAAGTTTATGGCATGGTGGGTCAGACAACACCAAGGTCATGATAGGCAACTCACATCTTATAGTAACTTGGTGGTCCACAATTAACCATTCAGTCTCCACCAAGGCCTAGTAGCAGGCCAAAAATTGTTTCCCAAAAGGAGAATAGTTATCTGCAGAGGATGGCAAGGCTTTGCTACAAAATCCTAAGGGTCTGTATTGTGATTCTTCTACAGGGGCCTGTCAAAGACAACAGGTAGGATCTCTATTTGCCATTGGCACTACTGGAACCATAGGATCAACTACATCATATGGTCCAAGTGGCACAGTAGCATGCACATCAGCCTGAACCTGTAGCAGCCTTCTCTTGTTCCAGTCCCCACTCAAAACTAGCAGCTTTTTTGGGTCCCTGGGAAAATGGGTCTGAATAGTACACCCAAATGAGGAATATGTTGTCTCCAGAAACCAAAAAGGCAAGCTAGGCATTGTGCCTCTTTTTTGGTTGTAGGAGGGGCTAGATGCAATAGCTTATCCTTTCACTTTAGAAGGGATGTCTTGACATGCCCCACACCACTGGACACCTAGAAAATTCACTGAGGTAGAAGGCCCCTGCATTTTTGTTGGATTTATCTCCTATCCTCTGACACACAAATACCTCATCAATAAGTCTAGAGTAGTTGCTACCTCTTGCTCACTAGGTCCAATCAACATGATATTATCAATATAATGGGCCAGTGTGATGTCTTGTGGGAGGGAAAGATGATCAAGTACATATTAGATTATGATATAGGGCTGGAGAATTGATATACCCCTAAGGTAGGACAGTGAAGATGTACTGCTGACCTTTCCAGCTGAAAGCAAACTGTTTCTGGTGGTCTTTACTAACAGCAATTGAGAAAAAGCATTTTCCAGATCAAGAGTTGCATATCAGGTACCAAAGGATGTAGTGATTTGCTCAAGCAATGATACTACATCTGGAACAGCAGATGCAATTGGTGTCACCACTTGGTTAAGTTTACAATAATCCACTGTCATTCTCCAAGATCCATCTGTTTTCTGCACAGGCCAAATAGATGAATGGAGATGTAGTGGGAATTACCACCCTCGCATCCTTCAAGTTCTTGATGGTGGCACTAATCTCTGCAATCCCTCCAGTAATGTGGTATTGCTTTTGATGGTGCTATTTTGCTAGATAGAGGCATGCATTAGTCAGCCAAAGGGGTTCTGATGCAAAGTACCAGAAATCTGTTGACTTTTATAAAGAGTATTTATTTGGGGTGGAAGCTTACAGTTACCAGGCTATAAAGTGTAAGTTACTTCCCTCAACAAAGTCTGCTGCCATGTGTTGGAGCAAGATGTCTGCCGATGTCTGCAAGGATTCAGACTCCCTCTTCTTCTCTTGGCTCCATGGCCCCAACTTCTTCCAATATCAGCTGTAGGGTGGGATAAGTCTTGTCTCTCTCCTGGGGCTTGTTTCTCTGGACTCAGCTGCTTTCTTATCTCTACAAAGTCAGCTGTACACTATCAGGTGAACAGCTCATCTCTCTTCCCAGGGCCTCTACTATGTCTAATGTATCTGCTTCTCTGTGTGTTTACTTCCCAGGGCTCTAGCTCAAAAGTCCGACCTCCCTTCTCTGTGGTGTGGTTTCTCTGTGAGTCCCCACCCACCAAGGGGGTGGGGACTCAAAGTCCCACTGACATGGCCCAATCAAAGCCTTAATCATTATTTAATCAAGTAAAAGTAAAACCTCTGAATCCAATATACTCTAATACGCCCAGAGAAAAAGACCAAGTCACAAACATAATCCAATATCTATTTTTGGAATTCATGAATAAAATCAAACTGCTACAAGGCTGTTCTAGTGGCTTCCACATGGCTTTTCTTACCATAATATCCTTTACTCCACAAGTCAGGGAACCAATGTACGGATTCTGCCAATTGTTGAGTATGTCTATTCCAATTATGCATTCCAGAACTGGGGAAATAACCACAGAATGGGTCTGGAAACCCACTGGACCCATGGTAAGATGAACGTGAGCTAAAACTCCATTGATCACTTGACTTCCATAAGCCCCTACTCCGACTGGTGGACCACAGCGACATTTTGAGCCTCCTAAAATTAATGTCAGTGTCTAATAAGCCCTGAAATGCCTGATCATTTTCTTTACCCCAAAGCACAATTACCCTGGTAGAAGGCCTTAGGTCTCTTTTGGGAAGGTTGGGAAGAAGACTAAAAGTATGAATTTTTGGCAATTTAACAGGGTCCTGGATTTCCCTTCCTTCATGGGGTTCTGTGTCTGTAAACTGTCTCAAATCTTTGAATTGATTAAGGGGACATGACTCTGTTTTTGTAATGCAAGTTAGGCTTTTGTTCACTTGATCTAGAATTCTCCTGCTTATATAGATCAAGTAAGAATTTAGTAGCCTGCCTATGTATTTTACTTCTAGGTACCTCATGATCTACAAGCCAATGCCGCAGGTCTCTGCAAGTCAGACTATTTTGATTGTTACTTTGAATCTGATGTCCAGTATGGTAGCCACACCTCCCTTATCTTGGGTGATAAAGTGCTACCACTTGGCTTCTGCCAACCCAAGACTCGATCATTCCCATAGTGTTTAAGGATCCAAGTTCAGTGGCAGCAGTTCACAAAGTAATATCTGACCTACAGAGAAAAGTGATTACAGGGCTCTTCAAAGAAGATGAAATTAGTCTCAAATTTATTCCTCACAGTCCTGGTCAAAGGTGTGTCCTCTGGCATTCCTGGGGCCTGTGAACAGATCTTACATGATAAATCCACTTGAACATTCCAATCTCTCTAAGTCTTCGGATCCCCTCATCTATATTATACCAGGGCACTTCTGACATTTCAATCTCAGGTAATATAAGCCACCTTTTAGTCCATGTTTCATCCAGCCACCAAACAAACTGTTAAAGCCCTTTCTAACTACTTGATCTTCAATACTGAATCTAGACTCTCTGCTTAGTGGGCCCATACCAATAATTTCAGCCTGATCCAACTTTATAGTCCTTCTACCATTATCCCACATCCTTAATATCCATTCCCACATATATTCCCCTGATTTCTGTCTATATAAATTAGAAAAATCATATAGTGGGAAGCAGGTGTGGCTCAATCAATAGAGCTCCCGTTTACCATATGGGAGGCCCCGGGTTCGCTTCCCGGGGCCTCCTTGTGAGGGAAGGCTGGACCAGCGCGGCGCGGTGGGCTGATGCAGCAAGACCTCACAGCAAGGGGGAGATAAGCAGACACAGAAAAAGCACACAGCGAATGGACACAGCAAGCACAAGCAGCAAGGGGGGGATAAATGAATAAATAAATAAATCTTTAAAAAAAAATCATGTAGTTCATTTGGAGTATAGTACACCTCCTCATGGGTCATACTTGGTACCTTACCTTTTGGGGTCTCTTGGGATTTGGGTATAGTTATCAGTCTGGAAGAAAAGAAGGGTGGTAGGGGTGGGCACATGAAGAATTAGAAGTGTCTTGCAAGTCAACCACCTCAAGGCATTCCATTGCAGTTCCATCTGGTGCAACAGGATTAATCTCTTCAGACAGAGGAGTGAGGGTTGTTTATCAGGCACAGCAGGGTTAATCTCCAGTGGAGGCTGGATGGCAGATTCCTCAGGGCAGACTGAAGGTTGTATTGCTAGCTCCTCAGGGCAGACCATTACAGGTTTATTTGGCAAAGACTAAGCAGAATCTAGGATTTCAATGTCCTCACTGACATCATTATCAACCCATATGCCCCCATTCTAATTTTCAGGATCCCATTCCTTTCCAATCAATTCCCTCACTTTAATAGCAGACACACTGCAAGTTTGGGAATTTAGTTTATGTTGTAATTCAGCCACTCACACAATGAGACTCTGGGTCTGGTCTTCAGAAACCTCATGTCTGTGGCTACATGAAACAAGATTTTCCTTCAGAGCACACATAGAAACTTTCACATCCTTCATGTGGCATTTACATTGCAAATTTGAAGAATTGATTCATCCCTTTCTTTTATAACTTTGTCCAGTGTATTTAGGAACAACCAGCCAAATCTTTTTACCTTTCAATGCCATAAAATTCCATTAAGGTGTCCAAAACACTCACCCAGAGCCTTGCCTCTTTAAGCATTTGAGTAGCCATATCCAGTGGTGATATTTTGAGTATCTTTATTGCCAACTCACACCATGGACTATCAGTGCCATCTTGAATGTTGGAAATAGATTCATTAGTGCCTTTGAATCTAATCAGAGTAGAGAATCAATTTTCAAAACTCCAGAATCAATTCAGAAATCTCATCCTTAAGATCCTGTTTCTCAAGAGCCACTCCTGGTACAAAAGATGTATTAGTAAGTGTTTTCTAGGGAAACAGAACTAACAGGAGACATCTGTAAATATTATGAGATTTTTATAAGAATTATTCTACACGACTGTAGGACTGCACAAATCCAAATCCCATAAGGCAGGTCACAAGATGGGAACCCTGATGAAGGTTTTCAAAGGAGACATTGGTTGGCTGAAGTAGTGATGGAAATTCTCTCTTCTGACTACTAAAATCATCACTTCTTCGAAGCCTTAAAATGACTGGAAGAGACTTCTCTCATTGTTAAAGGCAATCTACTCAGTTGAATATAAATATGATCAGCCATAGATACAATCAACTTACTGATGATTTAAGTCCACCAAATATCCTCACAGTAAAAATGAGGCCAGTGCTAGCTTGACCAAACAACTGGACAGTAATACCTGGCCAAGTTGTCACATGGACTTAACCATCACAGATGGTAATTTATGGTACTAACTAATGACTCAATTTCCCAGAAGTTTCTGGAGAATAAATTCAGTTTTATTTATCAGTCCTACCATTTCCATTCACAGTTTAAGATTTATGTCAAAAGATTAGTCATAAGGAAGCAGATGTGGCTCAAGCGATTGGGTTCCTACCTACCATATAGGAAGTCCCAGGTTCAGTTCCCCATGCCTCCTGGAGAAGGCAAGCTGGCACGACTGGTTAGCTGGCTCAGCAAGATGACACAGCAAAGAGACAAAGAGGAAAGGCAATGAGAGACACAACAAACCAGGGCGCTGAGGTGGCTCAAGTGATTGAGTGCCTCTCTCCCACATGGAAGGTCTTGGGTTTGGATCCCGGTGCCTCCTAAAGAGAAGATGAGCAGACAGCAACCACAAACAATGGTGGGGGTGAGGGGCAAGGGGGGAGGAATAAATAAATCTTTTTCAAAAATTAGTCATAAATAATTTGCTCCTACCAGAAACATATGACTGTGATATGGATTTGGGATCAGAGGATGGTTTCCAAAAACTTCCAATTCCAGCTGAAAAAGACATGATATTACAAAGCAAAAGTGATCCAGTTTCCCAATATTAAAAGAAACATTGTCTAATAACTATGGGGAAAGATTTCCTTGGGAACTGGTTGATTTTATCCATTTGTCCTTCAGTATAAGTGAAAATTAGCTATCCTGAAAAATGTATAACAAATTATTGGAATAATCTAAGGATCCTCTGATGTCTATAGTATAGGCAGTGATTGTCTCAGGAAAGGATGGGGAAGGTTGAGGTGAAGGTTGGAAATCTTCAGGGAGAAGTAATTATGAAAGAGCACCAAACACAGCTTTGTACTTCAGGAATATAGTGGAGGCAAGGTTTCTTATGGGTTCTATTTTTGAAAAGACATTTCAAGAAATGAGAAATCAACTGTGAATAACCAATTGGCTTATTTTACACCAGAAAGTCACCTTGATTAAATGCATCTTGAATGTATGGATTTTAAGACCAGATGTTAGAGATCTAAAAGTTCTCGGCTAGAAGTAAAAGGGGGCTAGTAGGGGGTACTTGTCTAATGTTAGAATGTCAGCTTGCAGTTATGCTGTGAAAGAGGTTTATAGGTGAGTAGAATCTTTAATGTTTCAAAGAGAGCTTTAACCTCCAACCTCTCCAAATTTAAGTCAGGTTTTAAAGGATGTTTGTGTGGGGGAGAGGGGGCTAGAAAAGAAAGAATGAGACAAAGACATTAAGAGAAAGTGTGGAGTAAACCTGAACAGAGGAAAATCTCAGAGAGTATAAGAAATTTTGTCACCTCAAATTTTTAAAAAAAGACTTTAGGAACAACTTCCAATAGCTCTTCATATTTCTACAGTATTACATTAAATTAAATAATACGAGCAAAATAGCCAAGGGGGAAAATGGTGTCATAGTAGCTCACACAAGGTGCAGCTCTCTTTCATAACAGAGAAGAAGGTGTAATGGTCATCTGAGGGAGCCACTTTGGAGAACTGCAGATCAGGAAAGTGCCACACACATTGCCTGGGAGGGACTGGGGACAGAGAGATGGAGAGGCCAAAGGGAAAACCATGGGTTTGTACCATTACAGCTGGGAATGCCATCCATCCCCACCCGAGGTGAACAGCCTTGGTAAAATCTGTGGCTGAGCAGCCAACAGAGAGGGGAAAAGACAAATTCCTCCCTGGGAAGAGGGAGGCAATGGCAGAGGTCTTGGTGTGGTTTCTCTTCAGCAAATGTCACTACTATAACTTGCTGGTTCAAAAGAGTTAATGGAAATTGAAGGATTCATCTCTGTGGAAGGATTTCTGAAGAGCACTATTTTCTGGCCAGCTAGGAAAGTAAAGGAAGACAGGCTTGTCTCTCCTGATTCTTTCCCAGGCATAGTAGATCTGGTCAGGCCCCATTAGTGGCTCCCTGCCCCTGTTTTGATTACTTAAACAGGGCAGTATTAAAGTTTTAGAAAAAAATTAACTAAAAATCAAAGTGCTGTGAAATAAAACCATTAGACAAGAGAGAGAAATTGCTCAACAGAGCAAAATCACCAACATAATCATATGCCTGGATATCAACAAAAAATAACAACCCATTCTAAGAAACAGGAAGACATGACTCAGCCAAAGGACCAAATCAAGAATCCAGATGAGACACAGGATTTAAGACAGCTAATAAATGACGTTCACAAAATCCTCCTTAATCAATTTAAGGAGATATAGGAAAATATGACTAAAGAGATAAAGGATATTAAGATTACGTGGTGTGAGCATAAAGAACAATTTGAAAGCCTGTCAAAAAAGTAACAGAGCTTATGGGAATGAAAGACACAGTGGGTGAAATGAAGAATATATTAGAGGCACACAACAGCAGATTTGAATTGCTCAAAGATAGAATTAGTGATTTCAAGGACAGAACATCCAAACTAGAAAAGACAGGGGAACAGAAAGAGAAAAGAATGGAAAAAATGGATCAGGGTCTCAAGGAATTGAACAACAATGTTAAATGCACAAACATACATGTTTTCAGTGTCCCAGAAGGAGAAGAGAACAGAAAAGGGGCAGAAAGAATATTTGAGGAAATAATGACCAAAAACCACACTGACACTAGGAGAAAGAGAAGATGTCAACAAACCAATCACAAGTAAAGAAACTGAAACGGTCATCAAAAACCTACCCAGAACAACTTTTTAATGAATATAGATGCAAAAATCCTCAAGAAAATACTTGCTAACTGAATCCAGAAATACATTAAAAATTATACATCACAATCAAGTGGGTTTTATACCAAGTATGCAAGGGTGGTTTAACATAAGAAAATCAATCTGTTTAATGCACCACATAAATAAATTGGAGAAGAAAAGCACATGGACATTTCAATAGATGCAGAAAAGGCATTTGAAAACATACAACATCCTTTTTTAAATAAAAAATAGGAATAGAAGGAAATATTCTAAATATGATAAAGTACATATATGAAAAACCAACAGCTAACATTGTACTCAATGGAGAAAGACTGAAAGCTTTCCCACTGAGGTTGGGAACATGACAAGGATGTCCACTCTCTCCAATGTTATTCAATATGTGCTAGAAGTTCTAGCTAGAGCAATTAGGCAAGAAAAGGAATAAAAGGCACCCAAATCTGAAAGGAAGAAGCAAAACTTTCACTACTTGTTGATATGATCTTGTACTTAGAAAATCCTGAAAAATCTACAACAAAACTATTAGAACTTACAGATGATTTCAGCAAAGTGGCAGGATACAAGATTAATATGCAAAAATCAATAGCATTCTTTACATTACTAATGAACAATCTGAGGAGGAAGTCAGAAAAAAAAAGTTCCATTTACAATAGTGACTAAAAGAATCAAATATTTGGGAATAAATTTAACCAAGGATATAAAGAACCTGTATTCAGAGAACTACAAAACTTTGCTAAAAGAAACCAAAGATGATCTAAATAAATGGAAATATATTCCACATTCATGGGTTGGAAGATTAAATATCATTAAGATGTCAATTCTACCCAAACTGATCTACAGATTTAATGCAATCCTGATAAAAATTCCAATGTCCTTATTTGCAGGATTAGAAAAGGCAATTATTAAATTTATCTGGAAGGGTAAGGGTCCCCAAATAGCCAAAAATAAAAGAAAAATGAAGTTGGAGGACTCTCATTTCCAGACTTTAAACCACATTATTGAGGTAAGAACACAGCATGGAACTGGCATAAAGATAGACTGATCAATGGAATTGAATTGAGAGTTTGGAAATAGACCCTCACATCTATGGTCTAGTGATTTTTGACAAGGCTGCCAAGCCCTACACAGCTGGGTCAGAACAGCCTATTCAACAAATGGTGCTTGGAAAACTGAATATCCATATCTAAAAGAAAGAAAGAGGACCTCCATCTCACACCTTATACAAAAATTAATTCAAAATGGATCAAGGACCTAAATATAAAAACTAGAACCATAAAACTCCCAGAAGAAAATATGGGGAAACATCTTCAAGATCTTGTGGTTGGTAGTGATTTCTTGGACCTTATACCCAAAGTATGAGCAAAAAAAGAAAAAATAGATTAAAAAATAGATAATAAATTAAACACTTCTGTATTTCAAATGATTTTGTTAGGAAGATGAAAAGACAACCAACTCAACAGGGAAAAAATTCTTTAGAAACTACATATCTGATAAGGGATTGATCTCCATGTTATATGAAGGGATCACACAACTTAATGACGAAACAGCAAGCAACTCAATTTGAAAATGGGCAAAAGAATTACATAGACATTTTTCTGAAATGGAAATACAAATGACCAAAAGACATATGAAAATATGTTCAACATCACTAGTTATTAGGGAAATGCAGATCAAAACTACAATGAGATATCATCTCACACCTCATAGAGTGGCCATTATTTTTTAAAAAAACAGAAAACTACAAGTGCTGGAGAAGATGTGGAGAAATAGGAACACTCTTTCACCATTTATGGGTGTATAAAATGGTGCAGCCTCTGTGGAAGACAATTTGGAGTTTACTCAGGAAACTAAATATAGAACTGTTATATGATCCGGCAATTCCACTTCTAGGAATATGTTCAGAAGAACTGAGAGCAAGGACACAAACAAATATTTTCACACCGATATTCATAGTGGCCTTATTCACAATTGCTAAAAGATGGAAACAACCTAAGTGTTCATCAACCAATGAATGGATAAACAAGATGTGGTATACTCATAAGATGGAATTATTACTCAGCTGTAAGAAGAAATCAATTGGGGAAGCACATGAAAACATGCAGGAACGTTGAGAATATTATGTTGAATGAAATAAGCCAGACACAAAAGGACAAATATTGTATGGTCTCACTAATATAACTAAATACAATGAGCAAACTTACAGAATTGGACAGTGATGTGTAGGTTGGTGGGAAATAGAATGTGGGATGAGAAGGGGTTAATGATGTTGGAAGTATGTAAAATATTTAATAAGGTCAAATATA
>JAQZBX010066800.1:0-16059 GCA_029593785.1 Cabassous unicinctus
AAAAAAAAAAAAAAAAACTAACAAGAAGAAAACTATGACAAAGTATCTGACCTGACTTACATATTCTTAAATAACCTTTTGCTGATGTGAAAAAATAAACATCTTGTATCTGCAATTCAGAAAACTCAGAACATAAATAGACATAAAGATAGGAAGATATCAAAACAAAGTTGACCTAACTTTGGAAAGAAGTTAAAGAAAATGACTAAATCATCTTAAAATTGAAGATGAAATTACAGAAAATAGATATGAATTAAAACATAATAAAGTGTACTGAGGAAAAGCATGAAAACAACCAAGAGAAATAAAAAGGTAAAAAGGAAAAAGAGATTGACTGAGAACATTGGCAAAGAAGATCCAATACAGTAATATTGCAATTGACTAAGAAAAAAAAAAAAAAATGGAGGGGGGAAATCCAATATTTAAAGCTATAATTTATGAAAAAAATTTCCCAAAGACCCAAATCTGTATCTCAGTCTCATAATGTAGTAATAATATAAATAACATTCATCATAATGCAATAAATAAGAATTAATAAAAATAACAAAAACCAAAAAGAACCTTCTACCTAGAAAGCCTGGAAAAAAATTCAAAACCCTCTATATTAAAAAAAAAATTGCATGAAAGGATATATAACCCAAATTTCAAAATTTTTGAAAACTATTGATATAATGGGATACATTTAAACAAATCATCAGAGGAAAATGCACAACCTTAAATAATTCTATCAAAAAAAGTGAAAAAAAAGCAAATTAAATTTCCTACTCAAAATCTTGGAAAAAGAACAATGAGATAAACCAATAGACAGACAAGGCAAGAAATAATAAAGATAAGGGCAGGAATTAATGAAGTATAAAACAAAACAAGTAGAATAAGTAAAAATAAACCAATTTTTTTACTTGGAAAAAAATAACAAAATAGACAAGCATGTATCTAACCTACCTAATCAAGGGGAAAGGGTGGGGGCACAAATAAGAAATGCTGGGGAAATGAAGTAGGAAATTCCAAAATTCAAGAGAGACTTCTTTTGCATATCTTTATGTAAATACATTTGAAAACATTAATAAAAATAGATAATAATGTTCTAAAATTGATTGAGGCAATAACTGCACAACTCTGTGATTAACTGAGAGCCACTGAGTGTACACTTTGGATGGATTGTATAAGGCATGGAGCTGTATAACATGTGAACCTTGTGGTGGATAATGGACTGTGGTTAACAGTAAAAATATGAGAACATTCTCTCATGAACTATAACAAATATATAATACTAATACATGGTGTTAATAATAGGGTGCTTTGGGGGAAAAATACACCAAATATAAGACGTAGAATATATAGTTAGCAGTAGTATTATTTTGATGATGTTCTTTCATCATTTGTAACAAATGTTCCACAACACTGCAAAATGTTGGTGGTGGGGCCATGTATGGGAATCCTGTATGGTATGCATGATTGTTTTGTAAGCTCACAACCCCCACCTACTGAATGGTATGTTTGGGAGTGGTTGAGAGGTTGCGATGGGAAAGTTCATGTTGTATATATGTTTCCACAATTTATAAAAGAGAGAGAAATTAGATTTTTCTCCCATCATGCTGAAGTAAATAGCACAGCAGAGAAGGATGATACCGGAGTTTGACGAAGTGGTGGTTTTTGAGTACTTACAGGATCTAGGACACACAGACTTTGAAATATGTTCTTATGTGTCGCCCAAAACAGAAAAATCCACAGCAACAGAGGGACAACAAAAGCCTCCTCTTCATATTGATCTTAGATGAATATAGCTGCTATTTTTCTTCATTTCATAGTATCTAATTTCCTGGACCAAAGATTGTTGTTATATGCAAACAGAGGTTAGGGTTCTGGGTGGCAAACTAGTTTTTAATGCCCTCTCCTAATGGTATTTTTTAAACAAATCAATTTTATTGATACACATCAATAAAGCATGTAATTCATCCAAAATATACAACCAATGGTATTTGCTATAATCACATTGATTGATCACTTCAATCATTATTATAGCATTTTCATTATTTTGACAATAATAAACAAAAAAACGGGAAAACAAGAAAGCTCCTCACCTCTAAATCTCTCTATGCTTCCCCCACTGTACATAGCTGCTGTTTCTAGCTAGTCTATCCAAAGTGTATAATCCTTGGCTTTTAGTATAAGCACAATGTTGTACATTCATCATCTCAAAAATTTTACAATAATTTCATTACTCCAAAAAGAGACTCTACACCATTTAGCATTCCTTCCTCAGACCTACATAACCACTAATCTCCTTTCATCTTTATAAATTGATTTATATTTACATTTTATATAGATGGAATCACACAATATGTAGTACTCTGTGTCTGGTTTCCTTCACTTAGTATAATTTTTTTGTCTGATAGTAATATTTTATACTATTAACTTATATTTGTTCAGCTTCAAAGAAAAATGGTCTTATATATGCAATTCTACCCCTATTCATATTTCACATAATATATTTATATTTCATATATTTAGTTAATAATAGGGCAATCATACAGTGTTTGTCCTTTTGTGCCTAGCTTGCTTCACTCAATATAATGTCCTCCAGGTTCATCCATGTTGTCATATGTTTCATGACTTCATTCCTTTCTTCTTACTGCTGCATAATATTCCACCATGTGTATACTTCACAATTTGTTTATCCATTCATCAGTTGATGGACACCTGGGTTATTTCCAACTTTTGGCTATCGTGAATAATACTGCTATGAACATCAGTGTGTAAATGTCTATTTGTGTCACTTCTCTCAGTTCCTCTGGGTATATATCTATCAATGGTATTGCCAGGCCACACAGAAAGTCTATATTCAAATTCCTTAGGAACTGCCAAACAGTCCTCCACAGTGGCTGTACAATTCTACATTCCCACCAACAGTGAATAAGCATTCCTATTTCTCCACATCCTCTCCAACATTTACAGTTTTACAACTTTGTAATAATGGCCAGTCTAATAGGTGTGAAATGATATCTCATTGTAGTTTTGATTTCCTAATCGCTAGTGATGTTGAACATTTTTTCATGTTTCTTTACCGTTTGTATTTCTTCTTTGCCCAAGTCTTCTGCCCATTTTTTAATTGGATACTTTGTCTTTTTATTGTTGAGTTGTATGATCTCCTTATATATCTGATAAGGATTTAATATCCATGATATATGTAATTGCCAAATATTTTCTCCCATTGAGTCAGCTCCTTTTCACCCTTTTTGACAGAGTACTTTGAAGTGCAAAAGTCTTGAATTTTGAGGAGGTCCCATTTACCTATTTTTCTTATGTTGCTTGTGCTTTGGGTGTAAAGTTTAAGAAACTACTACCTACCGCAAGATCTTGAAGATGTTTTCCTACCTTTTCTTCTAGGAGTTTTATGGCTGTTGTTTTTATATTTAAGTCTTTGATCCATTTTGAGTTAATTTTTGTATAAGGTGTGAGATAGGGGTCTTCTTTCTTTCTTTTGTATATGGCTATCCAGTTCTCCTAACAACATTTGTTGAATAGATTATTGTGGCCCAGCTGGGTGGGTTTAACAGCCTTGTCAAAAATCGCTTGACTGTAGTTGTGAGGGTCAATTTCTGAGTTCTCAATTTGGTTCCATTGGTCAATCAGTCTGTCCTTATGCCAGTACCATGCTGTTTTTACCACTGTAGCTAAGTAATATGCTTTAAAGTCAGGAAATGGGAGTCCTCCAACTTCATTCTTCCTTTTTAAGATGTTTTTGGCTATTCAGGCCCCTTACACTTCCAAATAAATTTGATTATTGACTTTTCAATTTCTGCAAAGAAGGCTGTTGGGATTTTTATTGGGATTACATTGAATATGTAAATCAGTTTAGGTAGTTTGACATCTTCACGATATTTAGTCTTCCAATCCATGAACATGGAATGTCCTTCCGTTTATTTAAGTCTTCTTCAGTTTCGTTTAGCAATGTTTTGTAGTTTTCTGAATATGGGTCTTTTATATCCTTGGTTAAGTTGATTCCTAAATATTTGATTGTTTTAGTCACTATTATTCTGTTTGGGGTGCATTGTCCTTCTTAGATATTGATATTTATGTCTTTCATAAGGATAGGTAAGTTTTCATTATTTCCTGAAATATTCTTTCTGTCCCTCTTCCATTTTCTTCTCCTTCTGGAACGCCAATAATGCATATGTTTTTGCGTTTCACATTGCCATTCAATTCCCTGAGACCCTGTTCCACTTTTTTCATTCTCTTCTTTCTGTTCTCCTGTCTTTTCCAGTTCAGATGTTCTGTCTTCTAAATCACTAATTCTGTCTTCAAGCAGTTCAAATCTGCTCTTACGTGCCTCTAATATATTTTTAATCTTATCCATCATGACTTTCATTCCCATAAAGTCTGTTACTTTCCTTTGCAGACTTTCAAATTGTTCTTTATGCTCACCCAGTGTCTTCTTAATATCCTTTATCTCTTTATCATATTTTCTTTTGATTCTTTAAATTGATTTAGGAGAGCTGTGTGATTATCATTGTATTAAATCCTGTATCTCTTCAGGATATTTGGTCTGTTCCTTTGGCTGAGCCATCTCTTCCAGTTTCCTAGTATGACTTGTAATTTTTTGTTGATGTCTAGGTATCTGATATGTTGGTGAATTTACTCTAATTGCCAATTTCTCTCTCTTGCCTATTGTTATTATTTTTTCACAGCTCTTTGATATTTGGTTTAACTTATCCTAAGTCTTTAAAATTGCCCAGCTTAAGTTACCAAACTCATGCCAGGGACTCACTAATGGGGCACAGACTACAGGGATGGGGTAAAGAGAGCTCTAAAAGCAGTTTTTGTCCATGTAGTTTCCAGACCAGCCAGCCAATGGTGCTTGTTGGCACACCTTTCCAGGGAGATGTATCTCTCTCAGTTTTCCTTTGTTTTCATCTGACCAGAGCTGAGATTCAAAGTGGGCTCCGCTGCCTGAATTGACTGAAGAAAAGCCCCCCAACTCCCCCTTCATTTTCCCTTGTAACAGCTGTCAGGGAGGAAGATGTCTGCTCTCCTCTCATTCAGCTGGAATGCACCAGGAATATCTTAGGAGTGGGGGAGGGGAGCCCTTCCCAGCAGTCGGGAGGTTTAGTAACTCACAGTTTGTTGTTTCGACTTCTTTGTCTCTCTATCCCTCACCCTCTTGGGAGTTGTGAAGCACTGTCCTTGTCTGGTGACCCCCAAAGCAGGCACCTTGGGCAGCTTTTGGCTCTTTCTCTGTTGTTTTGTTGAGAGTGCTGAGCTGTATCTGCCTAATCCAATGCCATGTTCCCACTGACTCCAGTATTTTGAAATTCAGTTTTTCTAACCAATTGAACTCTTTTTTTTTTTTTTTTGGCAGGAAGAGGGGTGGATATGTGTCCTGTTTTTCTGATTATTTTTTGTTTCTGCAGAAAACTTAATTTTTAACTCATGCATTCCTTCTGTTCCTTCATCACCACATTTCCAAAGAATGCCTCCCCTTTTTCATTATTCCTATCTCAACCAAAAGCAGTACCTTTCTTAACTAACACCTCATATCCAGTGCACTTCACATCCTTTCATTTTGATTCCCTGGTAGTGCCTGCTCTGTTCTACCACATCTCATATCTGTCCTCAGTATTTCCCCACTCAGGGTGGTATTTTCACATTCTTGGGTGATTTTTTTCTGCTCCCTTCTTTTTCAGCACAGTCTTCACCCAACTCTGTCCAGAGCTAGCTCTACTCAGTTTGGTTGTTTAGTTCCCTACTTACTTACACATAACTTGAAGTTTATTATTTTATCTATGTGTGTTGTAGTTTGTATGAAAAATATTAAATTTAAGATTTCATTATTCCATAGGAACCCAGAACTCTCTGAAAGAAAATCTTAAATTGTATTCTGTAGTCTTATCGTTATCTATATTGATACTTTCAAACTATCATATGTACCATGTTGAATAAGACAAATAATTATGTAATGGCATTAGAAATTGTGATTTTCAGGAAAGGAAGAGATACAAGCATAAGTCAAAGGAGTAAAAGTACTGTAATTTTAAATTTAAATTGGAAATATCAGTATTAATGTGATTTACCATTATCTCTACAGAAATTACTTATTTCCTAGCTGTCAACTTAAATACCTCGAAAAATATCCAAGTTTTAATAAGAACCACTAGTATCTTCATTGTGTTCTATAATTTGATTTCCTTCTAAGACTGATCAGGTCACCATGGAGAAAGGGCTGATTTAACATCTGGATGAGAAGTGTGCAAGATGAACCTGGAATATCTTAATGTGCCAGAAGGGAAGGTATTAAAGACTTCTGGGTCATATCAAAACTACACAGGGAAAAAATAAAAAGAAAGAAAGAAAAAAGTACACAGGAGCCAACTTGAAAAGAATAATTTGAGCATCAGAAATAATAATGACAAATGGATTGAAACATTAAAAGCATAAGATTCGGCCAGTTTGTAATATTACAATTAAAAAACCATCACCTTTGGGTATTACTGGGGCTCTACTTTATGATTCTGAAAATTAGTAAATAAAGAAAAGGAATCCATCACTTAACCTGAACTTTAAAGGAACTAAATAAATTGAATGAGGGAAAGTTCTTGCTGATAGAATAATTTGAGTTAATAAATTAGATTAAAATATTATAAAGAAATGAAAAAATGATAGAATTATAAAACCATTTTGCAACCATAGTAGCAATGCCCAAGGCAGCATACCTATTGGTACTAGAGGGAGCATGTCAGTCACTGTTACGATGTCAGGTATGGTGGGAACAATGGTGGCCATTTTTAATGTCTAAACTGCTATAGTCTACAGCAGGGGTTCTTAACAAGGAGTCCATGAGCTTGAATTGAAATTCAAAAAAACATTCTTGTTGGGATCTGTTGGTGCAGGTGTGATATATTTAATAAATAATATACAGTATAGTGTGGACTCAGTAAGGGGACCATGGTTTTCACCTGACAGGCAAAGGGGTCCGTGGAACAAAACAGGTTAAGAACCCCTGGTCATCAGTAAGGTTTCAAGCATCAGTGGCTTTATTATAATTGACCAAGCTTTATATTTATATTCCACTTTTTATATGTTTGACATATTTCACATTAGAAAAGGTTTTACAAACATTTAATCATGGAGGCTGGGTATGGACTCATATAAGAAAACCACTTGCTAGTATTAACATATAGTCTATTTTTTTAATATTTTAATAATATTACTGCAATAATCTCCAAGTATATAACAATAAATGTAAATAAATCCTATTGATTAGGAATGGCTACAATATTACTACCATATTTTCAGAACCTGTAATCTCATTCCTCCAGTGAACACCTTATTATCTATAAAGGGAATAAGAACACATTTGTCTGAAATCTATGTTTTGTATACATGGATTTTCTTTCATTTAGGATGAAGTTTGCCTAGTCATGAGACTAGCAGGATTCTCTCCCCCTACCCTACATATACACACAACTGGAAGAAGAAACCACACCCAAATTTTATTACCATAGTCTTAGTTCTATGTTTAGGAATAGAATCCTATAGAAAATTAGGATTCATATAAGTCCCACGTTTTACAAAGTAAGCATATGAGCTACCAATTAATCCTAAAAGTAATTAGCCTACCCTCCGCAATTTTTACAAACTGCAGGCAATAAGACCATATTTCAGCAGGAAGTAAATCAGTGAAATAATTGAGAAAGGCCTTTTGGATTATGTTATCTTTTGTATTAACTACATATATTATCTCTCCCATTAGTATAGATAATTGAAATAGGAATTACTTGGAAATTTTTTAAAACTCTGTCAGATATAGGGCCACTCCCCATTACTCACATGTCACATCTTTCCTTTCTTAGGTAACATCATTAACCAGGAACATGAAGGGATTATTGACTGCTTCATTCCCAGCAAGGAAATTAGCTGGGGAAAGGTGATTGTAGAAATCATACCCTTACAACATTACAGTTAATACAGGACTGGTAGGAAACATTGGAATTCAAGGATGTGGAATGAAAACCTGACATTGGGGGAGTAGCAAAACTTTTAGGTTATTTTTCAAAAGTCCCTATAGTTTGTTTGAGACTTCTGCCCATAAATTCTATTACCATTCCATGCCCATAAAGAGAATGAAGATTGAGAACTGCCTCCTCTTAGCTTTTCAGTCTTTTCCTTTTACGTTCTCACCTCCCCCTTCTGTATCTTTTTGTCCCTAAACATAAACCTAGCAGGAGTTGGGGGATGTTGGGATGGGAAAACTTTCATCTAGATGAACAGCAATGATAATTCCATTTTTTTCTATTAAAGGTTTTTAATAATCTGGAGGATGCTAAAGTGCTATTCAACTTAGAAGACTATTCTATCAGTCAGATAACACTGGAACAAGTCTTTTTGACATTCGCTAATATTGATAAAACAGAAATAAAGCTGCTATGAGATTCAGTTCCAACCAGTGATCCTTATTATGTCTCTTAAAGACTGCTGCCTACACTTGGATATATAAAGGGACATTTCTGTGTGTGTATATTTTGGTGTGTGTGTGTATACATATACATATGTAAATACATATTATTCCCCTAAATAAGAAAATTTTCATCCTCATTGAAGATTAAGGTGAGTGACCTGTTGTCCTGAATGGTGAAGGGTCTGAGATTTTACCTTTTCTTCAAGTTAAGAGTTTCATGGATGATGACAGAAAACATGGAAACCCTTGGTCAAAGACAAATGGACTTTATTACCCACAGCAATAACAATACTCAGAGTATCATAATTTGTGACAGTTACCTTAGCCCCAATATCCATAGGGCAATACGAAGAGAGCCAGATGATGCCTTCACATTCAGTGGGCTGCACTACAGGAGGGCAACCCTGAGCTTATGGAACCCAAATCCTTTATAATGGGCAATAAGCAACCTTTACTCTAGAAGGAGATGTTATCTTATTACACGGAACATTAAGCAAACCTTCTCTCTGGTCTAGAGGGAGACACTATCTCTCTTCAAAGGCTTGCTTTACAGTCATCTTGGCAAAAGTATTCTGCAACAAAACGGCAGTTAATGCCTCTGCTCACAAGTCATGATGAAATGCAACAGACACATGAAGAATTGTCTCCTAATATCCACTCCTTGTTTCTACAACATCTTAGCCTCTGATCAATTTCCCCAAATTCATTTAATCTGCCTCTTAAAGGTTTTAATTAAAGCTACTATCCATAGGAGTAGAGATTGGTGACTTGATGCTCAATCTGGGCAGAATCTATGATAAGGTTGATGGTGGCAGTTTGGCAGTGGACAGAGGTGGTAGTGGTACAGCAATGTGAGTGTGGTGGTGCAGCGATGTGAATGTGAGCAGAATTGGGGGGTTGGGCCATCCATGTTGCTGGGGGGAGGGCTGGAGAATGGAACGGGAGAATGTGTGGCTCAGTAAACTCTGGGAAGGCTGAGGATTGTGATAGAGAATACAGTTGTGGGAGTGTTCTTTTGGGAAGCATCACTGGAGCAGAGTGTCAGTGGTGGGGAGATATGTGGGGAGGTGGACCTGGGGCAAGCCTCTGTAGGATAGGAATGTGTTCGTGTTGTCATAGGCATGTTTTCTTAGTGGGTGGAGACCCACACAGTAGTCAACAAAATATTAAACTTCCATCCTGGGGAATCCTGCTACTTTCCCAAATAGAGTAGCAAAAATCTCTGGAGTATCTAGGCAGTGCCTAATAAAAGAAAACAGGCCAATATGCCAAGCCTTCAGTATGAATGCTTGTATTTTTGAACCTTATTCATGTAAAATTGAAACTTAGCCTAATAATAACTAATGCCGAAGAGTTACCTCCTGAAAACCTCCTTGCTACTCAAATGTGGCCTCTCTCTAAGCCAAACTCAGCAAATAAACTCACTACCTTCCTCCTGACATGAGACATGACTCCCAGGGATGAGCCTCCCTGGCACCAAGGGATACTACCAAGCACCAACCAGCAATGCATTTGGAAAAAGACCTTGACTGAAAAGGGGAAACATTAAATACAAAAGACTTTTTTACAGCTAAGGGATTTCAAAGTGATTTGGGAGGTTACTCCAGATGTTACACTTATGCAGGTCTCAGGCAGATCTCATTAACTGCCACAGTAAACAAAGCCTCAAAAGTGCTCCCATGGGCTCTAGGGATGTCTGGACACTATAGGAAAGGCACACAACCCATGAAATCATCACCTTTAAGTGGCCTTATTTTGGAATATATGATCTACTTCCCCAACAACAGATTTATAGTTTCTCCACTCATGATTCTTCTACACCTTTTATTTGAGCCTATGATTATCACTACATCCATTAAATATATGTATCAGAGACATAAATCTTCAGTCTGTTCATATGCCATTTGAGCCCTGAACTTCAGCAGAGTTGCAGTCAGTACATACTCTCCAGTTTTTCAGACTCACCCAGGACAACTAACAAAATGATGATGATGGACAAGCTCCATCTCCAAAAACAAAAGGTACCCACAACTTCAAGCAAAACAATTCCCTTCCATCTGCCCCATAATATCTAAGCCTCTTCTCAATCTGAAGCAGAGTAAACATCATCCAAAATTCCCCAAGATTGGGGAACAAACAAACATAAAGGAGAAGTGCAACAGTAAAGTAGATTTACTGTTATTGTAATTATTAGCATGTGGTAATGGAATAACTTATCACAATGATATAAAGATAGTGGTTACCAGAGGTTCTGAGGGGAGGAGGAGGGAAGATAGGTGGAACACAGGGCATTTTTTAGGACAATGGAATTGTTCTGTAGGATACTGCAATGATGGATATATGTCATTATACATTTGTCTAAACCTATACAACTGTACAGTGCAAAATGTAAACCATAATATAAACTATAGACCTTGGTTAGTAGCAATGCTTCAATATTGGTTCATTAACCATGTATTAGTCTACCAAAGGGGTGCTGATGCAAAGTACCAGAATCTGTTGACTTTTATAAAGGGTATTTATTTGGGCCCTAAAGAGTCCAACTCAAGGTTACTTTTTCACCAAAGTCAGTTGCCACATGTTGAAGCAAGATGGTCACTGACCTCTGCCTGGTCTCTCAGGGCTTCCTATATGTATCTCTGGAATAGGGCTCCTTTCTTTCTGGGCCTTTTCAGCTGCTCAGCTGCTCTGTTCTCTTCAGCTGCAAACTATCAGGCGAATGGCTCATCTTTCCCCAAAGCCCCAGGATCAAACATGACAGAGCTCTCTCTCTCTCCTTGTGTGTCTTCTTGAGTGAGTGTCCATTTATATAGGTCCACCAAGGGGGTAGGGACTCAACCTGAGTCATGCCTTTCCGACATAATCAAATCAAAGCCCTAATCTTAACAGGTAATTTAATCAAGGGCCCCTCAACTGAATCCAATATAATCAAAAGGTATCACACCCAAGATTAGTTTACAAACATGATCTTTCTCTTTTTGAGATTCATAAATATAATCTCAAACTGCCACAAAATCACACTAATGTAAGATGTTATTAATAGGAGAAAATGTGAGTGGGGGAGGGGTGGGTTATATGGAAATCCCCTATACTTTCAATGTAACTTTTCTGTTACATCTAAAACTTCTCTAAAATAAAGTTTATTTTCACAAAAAAGAAAGCAAATTGGGAAAAAAAAAAAAAGGGCTCTAAGCATAAGGATGAATCTAACCTATAATATTTGACCTCAACCATGCTTCTAGGGCTCCAGATGCAACCAGCTGAATAAAATTCATAAACCACTGGATCTACCTTGGAAAGCTAGGTGGCTTTCTCCTTACATTTCTATATTGACCTTTCCACTTGGCCTAAGGCATTAATCCAGGTATGCTGTTACATAATTATTACATAATTATATTACATAATTATAATTATATGCATAATTATTATAAAATTATGTAATTAGCAATTTCACAAACTCCACCCAGGCCTGAGATCATCCTAAACTATCTTGGCCATGAGATTCTGACCTGATATGCCTTCCAGGGTTGAGGTGGTATTTTCTTAAACATGAAGGTCACTGTGACAGTTTAAAGTTCTTTTATGAACCCCAAACATAAAAAGATCATATTCTTGAACCAATCCATTTCTGTGGGTGTGGGGCCTGACAGTTTGAAGTTCTTTTATGAATCCCAAAAATCAAAAGATTATATTCTTGAACCAATCCATTTCTGTGGGTGTGGGGCCTGACTCAGATTGGGTCTCTGCCCTCTTGCTGGGCATTATAAAAATGGAGACACAGAAAAGTCACACAGAGAAAGGACGCTGCCATATTGATCTTGCCATGAGAGAGAGAGGACTCCAGGTTCACCTACAGCTGCAGAAAGGCAGAGAAGCCCTGAGAGGCTGAGAGAGGTCCCAGGGTCTGGAATCAGCAGAGTAAAGAGAGGCACAGAAAGAGGTCCCTGAGGAGCCAGGCACATTGAGCAGCACAAGGCTGAGGAGACAAGCACTACCATATACCTTATCACCACGTGGCAGGATGCCAGGATCACCAGGAGCCAACTTTGGTAAGAAAGTATTTCTGATGGTGCCTTGATTTGGACATTTCACAGCCTCAGAACTGTAAACTTTTATCCCAAATAAAATTCCCATTATAAAAGCCAACCCATTTCTGGTACTTGGCATCAGCAACCCTTTGGTAAACTAAAACAAACTCTTATGACCATCTTGGAGTTTTAAGTCAGTGTTTTTAAAGAGAAGCAAGTTAGTGCCTGGATTTCACACAAGAATACAATCATGACTATGTACCTAGTTCTTCTCAAAAGAAAATGTTCACAATTGTTGGTACGTCCCAAGTGGGACTCATGTCAGCCAGGGGTCACAGGTTGACAGGGCTTCAAACACATCCTCCTGGCTAGCTGGTAGGTCCTATGACCCCAGTTCAATGCAGAAAAAAAAAAATGAGTCTAGCTCTTGTTTTTGGAGGAACTGCCTAAGGACAATCCATCCAACCTGTCCTCTTTGTCTATGCCACCAGCCATATGGCATTCATCTCCATGTAATGACTGCAAGAATGGGGATGGGGGAAATATTCATAGGTGTTGACAAGTGTTTTGTGAAAGAGATGCAGGAATTGGGGCCAATCCCTACTGTTATCAATAGATTTCTTGGTAAGCTTAAAGAGAATGGCAATTAAATTGTGGTCAGAGCTATCTGATGACAGATCAAAGACCCAATAGTCAATTAAATTCAAGGTGCATGCAACAGTTTGCGAGATTTGCACCAGGGTGTTTTCCTTCATGAGAAATACTACAGCAGTAGTTCTAAAAGATAAAAGATCATAATGTTCCTCTCTCCCCCATTACTCCAAGGGTCTAAGATGTACCCTCCCCACGTGTCTGGGTGGTTTCTCTCCACCACCATAAAATGGTGTGTCACATTCCAGTAACTGTAACTTCACCTTTTTTCCAATCATCTACTCACAGCCAAAATTTTTTCAATAAAACTTACTGAACCAGAATTAAGTTTGAATCTCATAGACCAAATCAGGCCTATCTGGGGTTGCTACTAGGTAAAAGAAACATCATGCCTAGGAATGGTTAGGGCAAAATCCTGAATTTTCAAAGTAGATCTATATAACTCTACACCCCTTTCATCATGATCATTATCCAGGAATGACTAGAAGGGATGATTGCTTTCTGGGTACAGCTGCATTCAGCAACCTAAATGCTTTACTTAAATGTGTGCATCAGGAGGAGGTAAGGGTGATAAAGTCAAGTATTTTTTAGTTCTAATGCTCAAGTAGGAAGAATGGAAGCTTCATAAAATACCTTGAGTATCAGCCCATTGTTATGCTACTTTTGGATAAAAGATACACTATTGTCAGACTGTAAATGATCTGGAAAGTCAGATGCATGGCAGAAATGTTTCAAGGGCCCAATGGTGTGGCAAGAGTCAGTTGATGAGACTGTAGCAGCAACACCATAATCTAAAAATCAGTCAATAGCTTTTGATCCTCAGAGGGAAGTCAAAGGGCCAGTTACATCTTCCAAATACAGACAGGAGTTGTGCCTCTTGCAATTGGCCCCTCCTACAATGAGACAAATGGGTCAACTTTTGGCAGGAGTCACAAATCTCTGCTCTAGAATCATAGAACAACTTACTTTGTTCCCAATCTATGATTGATATGTTACCATGTTCAGTACAATGATGGATCTAGGTGGCAGCAGTGGCAATCTGGGTGGTGCAAATGGTTCAAGTTCAAGAGGAGACCAGTATTTGAAGCTGAATAACAAGGCAGCACCCTAGAAAGAAAGATATTACTAAGGGAAATACAAGGTGTGCTTAAGCCTGGACTACAGTAACTTAGAGACACATTCTATCCATCTCCAAACTCAACATGTGATATACAAGCCTCAGTCTTGGTGTTAGCCAACTCCTCTTAGGTAGAATAAAAAGCAGAGTAAGCTAACAGACTTAACACCACTGGATATACGAAGACAATGGAGTAATACAAGCAATGGATTGAAGGCAAAGAACTTTAAGTTTAGAATTTACATCCAACTAAAATTTCATTACAACATGAAAGCAAAATAAATTAATTTTCAGGTATACAGGGACTCGGGAAATTTGCCACAAATTTCAGAATCTGAAAAAATTCAACAAGAAAAAGAGGTCAAGAAGGAAGCTATGTGATAAGGAAAGCAAAGATGAGTAAAGATTTTTATTGTCTAGCTAAAGACTACCAAAGCATGTACAAACTGTTATTTCCAAACAATACCAACATAGAAATGGTATATGTGGAGATTCCATCAGAAAATGAAAGCATACTAAGTTTCTTCTCAATTTTAAACATACCTATGGATAAGGTCTAGGCACTGATAAGTAGAAATAGCTATCAGCATTAAAAATAAGGCTATAAAATATTTGATTAACATGATTAATAAGCTTTTTACAATAAATAGAGAACTTTTCATCCAACAGATACAGACTGTACTTTCTTCTCAAATACATATGGACATTCATAAAAATTGAACAAGTAGACTACCAGGAAGATGGCAACTAGGGAGCAGCAAATCTCACTCCTCTTCCAAAAACAGCAAGTGGACAGGCAGAAACTGTCCAAAATAACTGTCCTGGAAGCTCTGGAGACCAGGGGGGTACTGTGAAGCATCCAGGTAAAAGCAGGATGGGGAGACAGGGAAGCCACAGCAAAACCTGTGGGTAAATCACCCCTGCAGCAGGGAACAGCAATAATTCCCTACTCTCGAGGCAAGCAACCTTGGCATGGCAAGTGACGGTTGCTGGAGAAGGGAATGGAGTTCTTCCCCACTTGGAAAAGGAAGGGTACAGCCAAGAGCCAATCATGGCTTCTGATTGGCTAGTTTGAACTGCTGGGCCTGGTTCTAACTCAGGGCTCTAGACAGCCTGGAAAAGGGATTCCCATGGACATTGTTTCAACACCCCCCGGTGATTGAAAAATTACACTCCCTCCTAGGGCTGTGGGGAAAGCTTTGTCGAAGAGTGCCATATGCTGGGCAGGCCAGGAAAGTGGACCTCCAGGAAATCGAATGGAGGAAAATAAAATAGGTTTTTTGGTGTCTTCCCTGTCCCTTTCTGCAAAGCTGTATGGAACTGGTCTGTGCCTCATTAGTGGGACTCTGGCCCTGTTTTGATCAAACATAGACGATTTTAAAGATCTACAATGAGGTGAACCAAGAATCAAAGAAGAGCTGTAATGCAAAGCCAATAAACAATAAAAACTTAGGCAAAAGAGAGAAACTGACCATCAGAGTAAATTTCCCAAAATAATCAGATGGCTAGACATCAGCAAAAATTATAAGCCATACTAAGAAACAGGAAGATATGACCCAGTCAAAGCAACAAGTTAAAACTTCAGACAACACACCAGATTTGAAATAACTAATCAATGATGTTAAAACAAATCTTTTAAATCAATTTTAGGAAATAAAGGAAAAATAGGGATAAAAGAGATAAAGGATATTAAGAATACATAGAGAAGAAAGAAATAGAAAAAACAAACAAAAAAAGAATACATGGAGTGAGCATAATGAGGAATTTGTAAGCATGCAAAGAAAAATAACAGAACTTATGGGAATGAA
>JAQZBX010066801.1:0-16062 GCA_029593785.1 Cabassous unicinctus
ACGCCATCTTTTTCTCCTTTTTTTTACATTTTTTTACTTTAAATTGTCCCTTCTAAAGTGGCTCTTAAATCCCATAGGACCAGACTGTATGTTTTATTTGCTAGTATGTCTCTATGCTTGTGTACAGGCTTAGTTCAGAGTTGTCCTCCAACATATACACATTTATGAGAAAAAGAGTATCACTTTCCTGAGAAATATTGTCTGGAATTGACAGTGATCAGAAGAATCCATGGGCTCACAGCTCAGCATAGCATAATAGACACACTGAACTAGGGCTAGAAAGGAAAAGTGGCTGTATTGGCCAGTGGAGGACAGGAGATCTAACCAATATCAAATTGGCCTCCCTGTTGAGGGATTTTCTTACAGCTTTTATACAGGTTTGAAAAAGAGAAAGTCAATCATTGAGTTGAACTCTCTAGAAATTGACTAGGGATTTCCTCTAGTGTTCTTCTCTGGTTAACATCAAGATACATAATATTCCTGGGGTCTCTAATTCTCATGGTAATAAAGGTAATAGATCAAGGGAAGCATTATGTATACACCATACATTTTTCCTTTCAAAGAAGAAACACCTCTGGGTAATATCAAACTAGACAGGTCTATGTGATTTCCTACAGAAACTTTTTGTCTGCCTTATGGTGCTTGGTGAGTTACACATATAGTACATTTTAATCATGCTACAGAAACTAGGCTGAAAACACATAAGGCTATGTAAGAAAACCATGAAAATTTAATAATTGGTTGCCTAAAATGCATGATATGAAAATAATGAAATGCAATTTTTTTAAATTCAGAAGAGTGAATTAAAATAATGAAAAAATATGTATTGGATATAAATACCTTTACCTAAAATAGAAATACATGGTTTAGTGTCTCTACAGAAATAATTTGTCCTATTTTTCAAGATACATATGAATAACTTTATAATTTTAGTCTAAAAAATTCTTTAAAACCCCCCTTATTCATAGGAAAATCAACAATAAAACTTGATCATTTATTTTGTGAACCCCTATTATTTTGAGGTTTGATGGTAGAGCTGACATAACAAGACCTATAATGGAGGTCTTTCCCTTGCTTGATAGTAAAATATACACAGTATAGAACAATTAACATTTTCCTTGTATATTTTTTCATTGCAAATATTCCCCCTTATATAGAGTCACATAGAAGACTGAGAAATATTGATAGATTTCAGTTCCTCCTAGATATATAGATTAGTAAGAATCTGCTTGCTATAAGGGCTTTAGAGTACTTACCCCACACAAACATACTCCATAAAAGTGTGAGGCATCTTGGATAAGGCAGGAAGATTGATTTTGAGAGTCTTAGATGGAAGTGAATGACACAAGACATGCTTTGAGTAGATTTTTCTTGAGTAACATCTGAGTTAATCAGTAGGACTGATGATGTTATCAACTTCATAAAAACAGTGTTTACCTTCAAAATGGTGCTTTTCCTAGAAAGAAGGAAGCTCTGAACTACAAACGTGGTGAAAGCATCCTCATTAAGCCTTTGGATTCCTTCCATTCTTAGTCCATTTAGGTTCTCATGAATAAGGGGGAAAATTTTAACCAGGCAGGAGTGTCATCAGAAGGTAGTATTTAATTTGACTACAGACAGTTTGACCCAGGCCATCTGAGGTCAGGTTAAGTTACTGTGGATATACACTATTTCTGGATTTACAATTATTTGTTAATTTTCAAAGGGAAACTCATTTAATATATTACCATTCAGAGTAGGGTTTTATGCAATTAGGCCAAAGGAAGAGATCAAAAAATACCCTAACAAACAAATGTACAATGAAAAATTATAGGAGTGACCTGAAGAAATAGTAGAATTGTAATATAGGCTATAGGAAGGGCAAAGGCTATCTTAGGTTGGACTTGGTGAAAAGATCTCTGAGGAAATGACAAAACAGAGACTGAAGGAAAATGAGTATGATGTGGGAAAGTGCTTGAGGGGATTTCCATGAAAGTGTAAGATGATTATAGTGTTCAGTGCCGAAATAATAGCTCAGTATAAATGTATTTGTGTGTTTCTTAGTGATGATTTCTTATTCATTCCTTGGATGCCTAGAGGAGTCCTAACTTAAAATTACTGAATTTGAAGGTAAATATTTTGTTAAAGTGCAATACCCTAATTATACTCATCTTGACTGACCTCTAAGTTAGAAGAGAATATTTTTTTAGGTTTCTGGGATCATGGTGGTTATAATATCTTGAGTTATATTTGATTTTTTGTGCCTCTATCTACAAAAATAGAGATGTACACTGTCATTTTAGAGCAAACAGTCTAATAAATTGAAGAAATTGAATAAATGTGTGAAATTGTCATGACAGTGTACAGAAATGGTTGAGAAAGGGGCTACAATTCAGCATTGAGAAGTTCTAATAATATTGTTTGAGGAGTGTCATGCAGAACACAAGAAGGAGCATCTAGATTTGTTTGAATACACTCAGGGGACTGAGATGTCAGAAGCCCAGGAAAAAGAATGTTCCCAGAACTTTCAATTCTTCCTTACTTCCAAGTTATAGACTGAGATACACATACTGGGTTTATTCATGAGGAGCTTATTGGAGATGGTAGCATGATTTAAGAGGAAGTCTGTGGTGTTACTAACTCATCATTTAAGTCTATGTGATAAAAGGGTAAACGTGCTCATATAGATTGATTGTGAAGAAGGAAAAGGAGATCAGGCACAAGAGAAGAAATAGGCACAGGGAGCATTTGTGTTCATAATATAAGAGAAACAATAAGGATAAATGATGAGTTGATTGTGATGAGAGAGAGGCTACTGGTAAAGATTTCAAAAAGAAACAGGAAAGACAGAAACTGAGTTGGAGACATTCAACTTAATCAATTGACAAGACCCTTCAGTGAGATAGAAGGAGAAATTAATGAGTATGAATGCAGACATGGTGCTAAGTTGAGGTGATTTTTAAAATTACGTTATTCACCTTTTTATTATGAGGTTAATTTCATTTGGTCAAAGCAATGTGAAATGTGAGAATATGTGGTATTCAAAACTATGGGTCTTGAAGCGATTATGGAAGATCGAAGAATGACTCAATTATCAAGACGTAGTCTATTTCCTAGATACATTTGAAAGCACTAGAAGTTGTGGTTTTGCATTTAGACATAAAGCAAAAGCTTAGTATTATGCTCTGTCACATACAGAAATAAACATGACAGGAATTTAGCCATGTCCTATGTGGGCAGATGTGGTAAATAGTAAGATATTTATTGACACATGGGATAAATACAGTGACATCAGAAATATTGTTCTCAGAAAGCATGTGCTGAAATATGTATACTTGGAATAAGTCTGGCTGTAAATATTACATGAGGTGGAAGCTAATGTTTGGGAAGTGGATTCAATGCAATGGAAATTTCCTTATGACAGGAGTACCTGTGCTTGGGGTGTAATTGTAACAAAGTATATGAAGAGGAATTTTCAACAACAAGGTGAGGATCTGATTATTGAAATGAGAGGTGACATTCCATGTAATACCTACATGTGTCATGTAACCCTTATGATATTTGAAATTGGAACACAGGAAGAAAAATCTCAAACTCTAGCTGTGTCTGTTTCTGGCCATGTAATTTTGTCATATTACTTCAGCTATCTGAACCTCTATTTAGGACATTGGTTAAATAAGTAAGTTAACCTTTATCAGCTGGGATACAGAGATTAAATTTTTAAAAATATGTAATTCTCCAAACATATTGAGTACAATCATTTTCTTCCTGGACTTGAGGAACAAATGACTAAGTTAATCCTATCTCTGACCAACCCTATAATAATATATATTCTTAAATTTCTTAGTTGATTTCCAAATACTTTGGGAGTGAAATGTAGAACTCAGTGTTGAGGGGTTTGCATTGTTAGACATCACATATGGAAGAACCAAGATGTATTGGGAAAGTCATGTTCATGGTACAGCAGTAAGGGTGTGAGAGTCCAGAAGATGGAAATGCATGTAAGAGTACCAGTGCTAGTTCAAAACAAAGAATAATTATAACAGAAATTCCAGTCTGCTTCCTTTTGTGGTGAGGACTTCATTCTAGATGTGATTTTGGACAGGGATTCCTATGATTTGGAATCAGGGATGCATTAAAATCTCTTGAAATCATGAGCTACTTAATAAATACAATTCATGGATTTTCATGTTCTTATCTGTACAATGAAGGTAATTATATCATCTTTATTAACCAGAGAAGACAAGCCCTTCAGGGAAAGGATAATCCTCCCCTTATTTCTCTTGAATCAACTTCATTTTCCTATTGTTGATTGTGTTGGGGATACTCACAGGTGAAGTGTTTGGCATTCATGACAGGTGGGCCTGAAAATTGTGGTCAAGAATTGAATCTTAAGGCTTCTTTCTCCACTCTCAGTTTTGCTCACCTTTTGCTTGTCTGGTTGTGAGTGAAAATCCAGCAAAAGATAGATGCTACCTGCGTTATTGACAATGCAATCACAGGTGAGTAGGGGATTCTTCTTTAACTGAAATTGCACTTCTGTTGCCAGCTGATGGGAAGAGTTCTCTTATTGGTTTGGATATTTCAAGTGTGTTCAGGAGCTATTCTAGGATCTGAACTTAAATTAAGTTTATTCAGGACTCTTTAATAATTATGTTAAGTTTGGGACTGATCAATGAGTAATCTCCTTCCAATAATTACAAAAATAGGTTCCAGCTCCATAAAGGCTGTGTATTCTCTGAAAACATGACAGATGTTTTCTTTTTCTCAACCAACCATTAGACACAATGTATGAATAATGAATTCATAAATCATGTTATTGCCTGAGATTAGCCTAGGCATTTGGTGAGTAGAATTGATAGAGATGAATAAGAATGAAAATTTCTACTGAGAAGGGAAGCTGAGATTTTAGCTGATGCAATCAATCCAATATTACAGGTACTGTGGTGCAGGGGTAGGCATATTTGCAAGAAGTGCATGAAAAATGTTAGTAAATTAAATGAAATGAGGAATCATGTATGTATTTCCCCCTATTTTAATTTTCTTAAAGTTTTGATGAATATATTTGCACATTTTGAAATATTTTTTAAAGAAAACTAAATCTACCCTTATCAACATTGTTCAAATTTCCCAAATTCAATTTTCTAAATAAAATTTATTCAAATTTTATGAATGCATGCAATGTACAGGATTATTTTTTCCTTCATTGTGGCTATGGATTCAGGAGCTATAGAACAAAATTTATGTCCCTGAGAACATTTTTAAGATTTGAAGTGACTAGAAGCAATGAACAGCATTCTTTTAATCTTTCACAGCCAGATGAGATGAAGATAAAAGAAAGGCAATGAAAACTCATATTTACAGGTCACAGAAAAAGTTGATATGGGAAGGTCTCCTACCACAGAAATGGTCAGTCTAAGGCCATGTATCAGTACAACTGTTTCAGGAGTCCCTGGCTTGAGACCCTGAAATCTGTATTTATACATTGTAATGAATACCTCAGATAAGTATCACAGAGGAAAGTAGGACTTACTGATCCTGAGCTCTCTATTTAACCTATTCAGTTTTGCCAAATTCTGGATATTTCTTCAAGGTTAATTGCCAATTTAATGAATAATAGACCTGGGAATTGAATTTACAGAGAAAGTAATTCACACATTGACTTATTGTAAAATGCATAACATATTCTTAAATGATTTTATAAATGAGAGGAAAATGAGTACATCTATATAGGGGAATAATCTAACCATACTCATTTTTAAAAATGATATATCATGGATATTGCTTGCCTTACAATAAGTCTATAAATTTACTTAAAGTTGTTGGGATAGATTAACTCAGTTATGAATCCTCAAATGAAAACTTTATAATCAGCAGTAAGAAGGCATAATTACAAGTGTATTGGGAAATTCCCATGTGTATATCACGCCTGATATCATGTGATTTTCTTTTACAATGGGATGTTATGTATTCAGAGTGTGAAAGTTCTGTGACTGCATCTGAAAGGCAGATGGCTGTTCAACATTGACATTGATGTTATTGTAATACCATGCCCATTTTGAGTTTTATATACATAGTCTCTGCTTCTTCAGTGCTGTCATTTTGAACATCGCACACAGAATATTGGTAAGGATAGCTCTGCATGAACATAAATTTCTGTGATATTTTAGGAGTTAGTGACCTTCGAGGGCATGGCTGTAGACTTTATCCAGGAAGAGTGGAAACTGCTAGACATATCCCAGAGAAGGCTTCTCAGAGAAGTGATGCTGGAGAATTTACATAACTTGGTCTCAGTAGGTATGACTCTCAAATTTATCTACCATCTATATCTATCTCTTATCTATCTACCATCTATCTAACCTACCTTCCTATATCTATATCCTAAATCATCTTCCATTTATTTATTCAAATATCTAAATCAGCTTCTCCATATGGTATAATCTTTATTTTCTCTTATATTTTTATAATTTTAAATTTTAATAGATTTATATTGTGTTTTAAAATATAAAACTGCTGTGGTAGTTTGATATTTTTTTTTGAATTCCAAAAAGAGATACTGAATATATTTGTCAACTGGTCAGTTCTTATGGGTATAATACCCTTTGAATGTATTGTATTCAAAGGTTATGCTTACATGATTAAATTAAGATTAGGGCTTTGATTCAGGCATGTCAATGGGGTGTTGAGTCCCTGCTCCCTTGGTGGGTGGACACTCACTCAGACAAAAACACAACAGAGGAAGAGAGACAGCTCATTAGAAATGGCAGAGGCCTTGGGAAGAGAGATGTGTCTGATAGCCTATAGCTGACATTGTGAAGAAAACAGAGCAGATGAGCCCAGAAAGAAACAAGTCACTCCATTGCTGTGAGAGGGGTAGGCCAGTTCCCCATAGATTAAGAGAGGTCAGGTCATCACCTCAATCCTTTGAAGAAGTTGGGCTTGTATGCCAGAGATAAGGGAGAATGTTGTCACCATATCACTGCCTCAAGGAGGTTGAGACTATAACTGAGAGATTGAGGAATTTGTAGCCATCACCCCAATGGTCTTAGAGGGTGAGGTCTGGAATTCAGTCACCACACAGATGCATGATGAGGGTGGAATCAAGAAAATGGCTCTTGGGCAAGCCTGTGGAAAGGGTGGGGCCTCAGTAAGTCCCAAGAAGAAACCATCATCTTAACGCTAATTTTCAAACTTTGAAATCTAATGGGGTATGCCCTGCAGGTTTTCAGAAATTTTTGGGACCTGTGACTCATGTTTCCCTCCCAACTTCTCCTTATGGTAATGCAAATGTTTATCGTTTGTCTGTCCCTTTGTATATTGGAAGCAGATAAATTGTTTTGTAAGTTTCAGAAGTCTACAGCTAGACAGAATTTGCCCCAAGACAAAGTGTATTTCTATAAATTGATTGTGATGTGATTTTGTACTTATCATTGTTAGTGATTTAAGACTTTTTTTCAATATTGTAATGGTTTTTTTGGAATTCAGAGGGTGATGTGTGGCAGTTTGATATTATTTATGAATTCCAAAAATATATATTTGTTATGTTTGTAAACAGGTCAATTCTTCTATGCATGATATCTTTGTTCATATTAAATTCAAAGGTTATTTTTACTTGATTAAATTAAGATTAGGGCTTTGATTCAGCCATGTCAGTATGACATTGAGTCCCAGCCCCCTTGTTGGGTGGACACCCTCACAGAAAAATACATGGCAGAGGAACAAAGACAGCTCATTAGACAAGGCAGAGGTCCCAGGAAGAGAGATGAGCCTGATAGTCTGCAGCTGACATTGTGAAAAGTACAGAGCAGCTGAGCCCAGAGAGAAATGAGCCCTGGGGAGAGAGATGAGTCTTATATCAGCCTGCACCTGAGATAAGAAGAAGCTAGGACCATGGAGCCATAAGAGGAAGAAGGAAGGCTGAACCTTCATAGTCATTGCCCACCATCTTGCTTCATGTGGCCAATGACTTTGAGAAAGTATTGTTTATGGTACCTTGAGTTTGATTCTTTAGGGCCTTGTGACTGTAAGGATATTTACCCCAAATAAATACTCTTTGTAAAAGCCAACAGATCTCTGTTGCATCAGCACAACTTTGCATCACCACCCTTTTGGCTGACTAATACAACTGTCTAAATGAATTTGACTCCTTATTTTTATTTACACTTTGTTCACCCCAATAGAATTTGGTCTTCTTGACCACAACTTAATGTCTTTTTTGAATATCAATATCCAGTAGTCTGGGCTGTGATGAGAACTCAATGAACACTTTTTGAATGGATAAATAATTGACTATGGTGAAATAAGTATTCTGTTCCAATGGTTATGCTGAGGCTTTGGAACACAGGAGTAAAAACATTGCATATATTGTTTTCCACACAGAATTTAGATACTTCTGGTAGAATTTATGTCTATTGGATTATTCTTGAACATAATATTCACAATCACTGTGTAAACATAATTTCCTCCCCATTTAGAAGACTGACGATTCTGCACTCTCTTTGTACTAGTGCATGGGTAGCAACAAAAAGTGCTCCTCACTGAAATGGGCAAAAGGTGAAGAGCTAATTTCTGTTGAAATATTTTCAATGATCTGAATTCAAGGTATTGCTGCATTGCTGACTTTCAATGCTTACATTATGTTTTGGTAACCTGCTATGTAAACCATGATCATGCTCTGTTACTATCACAACTAAAACTCCAGGTATTGTTTTGTCATAAAAACAGGATATCAAGCCTGCAAATCACATGTGCTTTCCCAGATAGAGCAAGTAGAAGTGTAGAAAGAAAGAATAGTATTTCCTCAATACCAGTGTCAATATGAGCTCTAAGGACCTGTGCATTAGAAGAGGGGTCTCATGATATAGTATGTGTTTGAATATATTAATTTCAGGATTCCTTAATTGAATCATGATTTCTTCAGGTTTCCTTACATGAGTTATGATTTCTAAAATGTAGCTGAAGATATTGGGGAAATTTTAGTCACATGTTTTTATTCCTACACTTCTCAAACTTTATTCAAATGTCATTGGCATTTGGAAATGGATATTCATTTGTTATTGCAATTAAACTTTCACATAACAATCCTTGTCTTGGTCTTATTCTTGGAAGGTTTTCTCCCTTTTTTACCTCCCTGATATCCCAACATCTTTTTTTCTCATATTCTATCCCTGAAAATCTTTTCTTTTATTCTATATATGTATATATTTTTTAAGTTATTTAGATTTCATAAATGTTACATAAAAATACAGAGGATTCCCATATGCCTCCTTCCTACACATCCCACAATTTCCCACATTAACATCTTTCATTAGTGTGGTACATTCATTACAATTGAGGAGAATATTAGAGAATTGTCACTAAGCATGGATTATAGTTTACATTGTAGTTTAAACTCTCACACAATTTTGTTCATTATGGCAAGATATGTAATGGCCCATATCTACCATTGTAATGTCATTCAAGAAAACTACTAAGTCTCCAAAGTGCCCCCATATTTACCTGCATTTCCCTCTCCCTGCTCTGATAACCTCTATTAGCCACTGCTTCCACATAAATGATATACTTTCTTCCATTGCTAGAATCACAGTAAGTCTATAGTAGAATACCAGTAAGTCTACTTTAATCCATAGTTCATGCCCTAGTCCTGAGGATTCTGGGATGGTGTTGCCCACTCCACCTCTAATTTAGAGGAGGCTTTGATCCCATAGGGCAAATGGATGGGACTCTCTTGCTTGAAGTTGTAGACTCTTTCCATTCCTTGGGCAGTTTGTTGTCCATCATTATCTCTTTGTTAGTTGTCCTGGGTGGGTCTAATGAACTGAATAGCAGATATTGCAACTCCATTGTATTTCAGGGCCCAGATGGCACATGGACAGCCCAGAGATTAAAGTCTCTTGGATGTACATCTACCAACTCCAGCACCAACTATAGATTCAAGTAAAAGAGACAGAAGAGGCATGTGTAAAGAGGTCACATCTGAGTCCAGCTCTGTCATACTCAGGAGCACAAACTCTAAAATAAAGCCACTGGCAAGGCACCAAACTCCAGAGATACATGCCATGACTGTAGGTCCTGGGTGTCTCCAGAGCCTTCAGGATCCCCACTATTTGGAATAGTATCTACCTTGGCTGTCTATGAGATCCTGCTGAGACATGCATAAGCGTTACCTCTCTGATGACCTCCTGACACAATTTGAATTCTCTTAGCCATATACACTCATTTTTCTTTATCTGTTCCTTCTTTTTTTCAAGATCTTTTTCCAGTTATATCACAAGCCTGTGCTTGTTAGTAATCCATCTGTCCTAGGGAATCTCATCCCTGAGGGTCATGTCCCACACTGGGGGAAGGTAATGCATTTATATGCTGAGTTTGGCTTAGAGAGAAGCCACATTTGAGCAACAAGGAGGATCTCAGAAGGCAACTCTTAGGCATTATCTAACACTAGGCTAAGTTGCAAATTCAAGAACAAAAGGCTTGCAAGCATAGTCATCAACATCAAGGGCCCTTCAATGGACCATCCCTCTTCACTAGTCATTGCCCCTGCACTTGGGAGATTGTTGCTTTTCCATTAGAGAATGTGGCAGAACTCCCCAGGATGGGGATTCAATAATCTTTCTGTTGTGTGACTCTCTACCCACTGTGGCAATGCTCCATGAACATTTGAACATATTTATATATCTTATATGTATGCCCAAGTGAATTTCCTCCCATGTATCCCCTATCACTGACACCCCACCTCATTGATCCTCCCCTGCCATAGTTGTAACCCTTCCATGATCCAAAACCTCTTCAAAAATGAAGCCAAGAATATTGCCAAATTCAATTAATAGGAAATTGAAATAATAATGATATGTTCAAACATAAGAAACAAAATAATGCATAATAATTTAGAGAAACTAAAACTAAAATATAATTAAAAAGCCTGGGGTTTTAAAAAATGAAAAACATTAAAAAATTAAAAAATGAAATAAATTATTTTTTGATGTTTTTCCTTTCATCACTGTAATATCAGTTGTCTTGTATGTACAAAGACATTTTTCTTCCATTTCTTCCCCAGTGTCTTACATTTTTTTAGTATTGTCTTCAAAGAAGTTTTTGGTCACAGTAAGGTTACATAGAGAATATAGGGAACTCCCATATACCCAACATCCTCCCCCTTTTTCCTGCTTACCTATTAATAATCTTTTTACATGTGGATGATCCATTTGTTGCAACTGTTATATAAATATTGTAACATAGCTATCAACCATGGTCAATGATTTACATTAAGGTTTACATTTTAGACCATACACTTTTATAATTTTTTAATGAATATAACATGATCTGTATCCATCATTGCAAGATCATGCAGAATACTTCCATTGCCCGCAAATACTCCCTCTTCAATCTCTTCTATTCCTTTCTTTCCCTCCCCTTGTGGCCCACGGAAACCACCTGGCTTCACTTCTTGCAAGACAAGATTCTTTGATACTTGCAACAATGCTGAAGGCTGGACACATTAGTCTGTCCTCCCTATTAGGAACTGCCCATGCTCTGTAGAGATACACTGCCTCTCTGAGAACATATCGGGCCTCCTTAGCATGGGAGTCCAACTCCTTCCTACTCATTATGTAGGTCTCCCCCCACTGATATACAATATAATATGACAAAATGATCACTCACACATTCCTAGAAGACTGTCCCAGGTGCACCCTATCCCTAATGTCTCCCATTCAACACCCTAAACCGGCCATGCTTCCTTGTCATATTGCCAATAGAGTTTTCTCAACATTGTAGTTTCACACTCATACTCACCTATCACCAGTATTCACTTATTCCATCCCCCACCCTTCCTCCCAGTTCCTTGGATCATCAAACCCATACTCCCCACCCTACCCCCTGTCAAGCTTGCACCACCCAACCCAATAATATCCCTATACCCCTGTCATATCTTTTCACTGCACAACTACTCACTTCCACCTTATCATAGGTTTTGCCCATTTGGACATTGGCTCACAGCCTTTTCCCTTCCTATTTCTTGTAAATCTATCTTCCAGACTCTAGCTCTCTGAGTTGGCTTGATTTTGTTAATTCATATCAGTGTGGTCGTGTAATATTTGTCCTTCAATACCTCATTTGCTTCACTCAACATAAGGTCCTCAAGATTCATCCATGTTATAATTTGTGTTAGTACTGTATTCCTTCTTACAGTTGAGTAATATTCCTAAAAGCTTTCTTGTTCTCAGGAACAAGGCAAGGATGACCACTATCACTTCTGAAAATCTTTTCTGATTGTTATATCTTATAATTTTTTCTTATGCCTAGAGTATTCATTAATTTGGTATTATTTCCCAGATAATTGTGAATGTTGGAAACATACTAAAAGCGTGTTTCAAATTTTCATCCCCTAATGCTACTCTAACAATTTATTTTGTTATTTTTCAATTACTACAGGGAGAAAATGTGCCTTTAAAACATGGGAAATGTTAGAAATAATATTCAACCAACCTATCTGTAGGAAAGACACTTCTAAAATCATGTCATTGGTAAACTTAATTTTGTGAACCTTAGTATTCCAAATAGATTCCCAGGGATGGAATAAATTAAGAATGCAATAAGCCATGAAATTGTAATTAATGTTGGATTAAGTGCTAATCCAGCAAAAAATTGATGACTGTTTGAATTTAAGTGAAAATTAACCTAAACACAAACTCTAACCTAAGTTCATATAAAAAATGAACTGCATAAACAGGTTTCATACATATAATGTTTGAAACATCATGAAGCTCAAAATTGATCAGATACCTCTGCAATTAGATTTTCATAATAGAGAAAATCTGTGTGTATGGAGTAGACTAATACGTATATGAGATGAACATGGCAAATTTTTTAATTGGAGACCTTCACTAGTGGATTATTCTAGATTTCATGTCCAGGGAGATGAAGACATTCATGTATATGGACAAATGTTTTACATTTTCTCATCTGATTCCTGACAACAGAGATCTCACATGGAAAAGAATTCATTTAAATGTAATTATTTTCAAGAAGTTTCTTCTCACACATCGATGGTGAAACAACATGCATTAATTCACATGGGAAAGAAATCCTATTTTAGGAAACCACCTGCAACAGTCCTCAATGACCATTCATCTTTTAACCAACATAAGCAGATTCAAACTAGAAGTAAATCATTTGAATTTTACCAAAGTGCTAAAAACTGTATGCAATGTTCTGACCACAGAAAATACAATGGAACTCCAATTGTAGAGTAAACCCATGAATGTCATCTGTATGGGAAAATGTTCCATCACTATTCTAATCTAAAAGAATATGAGAGAACTCACACTGGAGAGAAACATTATCAATGTCATTTTTGTGGGAAAGGCTTCTCTCATCTCTTTTCTGTTAAATAACATGAGAGAACTTACACTGGAGAGAAACCTTATGAATGTCATCTATGTGGGAAATCCTTCAATCAACATTCTTATCCTAAAGAAAATGAGAGAACACACATTGTAGAAAATTCCCATGAATGTTGTCTATTTGGGAAAACTTTCACTTGTAGTTCTGCCCTCCAGCAACATGAAAGAATTCATGCTGAACAGAAACCATAATTTCATATGTATGGAAAAACCTCAGCTTTTCAAGCCTGAGACAAGAGAGTACTCAAACTGGATATAATTCCTATGAATATCACCAATTTGAGAAAGCCATCAGTCAACATCCTGACATTAAAAGAAACAACTCACAGTATAAAGTTTTGGATATGAAAGAGACTTCAGCCATAGATTTAACCTTCAGCCATAGATTTAACCTTTAAACACAACAGAGAACTCACATAGTGAAGAAACATTTTTTTTTTAATGTGCTGGGGCCAGGTATTGAAACCGGGACCTCGTATGTGGGAAGGCGGCACTCAACCATTGAGCCACAATGGTTCCCCTGAGTTGGTTTTTTCATTTGTTTGCTTGTTGTTGTTTTATAAAGGAGGCACTTGAGACTGAACCTGGGACCTCCCATATGGGAAGCAGGAGCTCACCTTCTTGAGTCAATCTGTTCCCCTACCCATGGAGATTGTGGGAATGCTCACTTGTGAGCTCCCCTGAAGAAGAAGCCTCCTGAGGAGCCTGAGACATGCTCCACTGCAATTTCCTGTGCTTCCCTGAACTGCTCCTCAATGAGCTGACCCAGCACAGGGGCTGGTGCCTACAGGAGCTCAGGAAACATTCACCATGTGAAGGGGCCTGCAGATATCCTGGTAAATGTTTTGGTCATAATGGGACACTCCCATTGTCTGCTTCTGTCTTCAGTGAGGGACACAAGTTCAGTTTACCAGAAAGGGCTTGGAGTGGGTTTCACAGAAGAAGGTAAATCCCAGCATCCCCCATTGGTGTCCCTGGCTAGGCCTTGCCTTTTCTGCCTGAACCCTTCTCTGAGTCCTGGGGATAGTCTTCTGGGGACATTTACTCTTACAAGAAGAAAGAGCAAAATATTAAAGACCTAACTGCATACATAGATGAATAAGAAAATGAAAACCAATCTAATCCTAAATCAAGCAAAGGAAAGAAATAACAAAGATTAGAGCAGAAATAGATGAAATTGAGAACAAAATTCAATATAGAAAATTTTAAAAAATGAAAGTTGGTTCTTCAAGAAGATCAACAAAATTGACAAACACTTAGCTAGGCTAACAAAGAAAGAATGAGAGTAAATGAAGATAAAATCAGAAATGAGAAGGGAAACATTACCAATGACCATGCAGAAACAAAAGAGATCATAAGAGATATTATCAATAACTGTATGCTAACAAACATAGATGCAATGGACAAATTCTCAGAAATTCATGAACAACCTACTCTGACACTAGAAGGAATAGATCTCAACAAACTGATAACAAGTAAAGAGACTAAAACAGGTATCAAAAACCTCCCCAAGATGAAAAGCCCAGGATGACATGTCTTCATAGGTGAAATCTACCAATCATTCAAAAAAGATGCCATACAAACCTTGGTCAAACTTTTCCAAAAATATATATGGGAGAGAGTGCAAATAAACTCATTCAATTAACCCCAAATCATCCTGTGAAAGACTGATAGACTTCCCAATGAGATTGTGACAAGGCATGCATGCCCCCCATCACCACTGTTATTCAAGATTGTGCTAGAAATTCTAGCTAGAACAATGAGGCAAAAAAATAAATGAAAGCCATCCAAAAAGAAAGAAAGAAGCAAAACTTTTGCTATTTGCTGATGACATGACCCCATACCTAGGAAATCCACATAAAGCTAGTAGAACTGACACACAAGTTCAGAAAGTGGCAGGATACTAGGTTAATATGTAAAAATCAGTAGCATTTTTGTACACTACTAATGAACAAACTGAGAAGGAAGTCAATTAAAATTTCCATTTACTTTAGTGATTAAAAGAATCAACTATTTAGAAAGAAACTTAACCAAGGAAATAAAGGGTTTGTATTCAGAGAAATACAAAACATTGCTAAAAGAATCTAAAGAAGACCTCACTAAATGGAAGGGCATTCTATATTCATGGATTGGAAGACAAAATATCCTTAAGGTGTCAATTCAATATTCCTTTGGTTATTGTGTGAATCTCCACCCACTGTGACAATGCACCATGAACATTTGAACACATTCATACGCCTTATATGTATGCCCAGTGCTTCCTCTCATGTATCCACCATCATTGACACTCCAAAACAATGATACCCCACCACAGTTGTAACCCTTCTGTGATCCAAAACTTCTTCAAAAATGAAGCCAACAAAACAGCCATATACAATTAATAACTAATGTACAAATATTGAAACAGAGCTACTAACCATGGTCAATGGTTTATATTATGGTTTACATTTTGGACCATTCACTTTTATAAATTTTGATGTAATTTAACATGGTCTGTATCCATCAGAGCAAGGTCATGTAGAACAGTTCCATCATCCCCAAAATGCCCCCTCTTCCATGTATTCCACTCCTCCCTCCACCTCCCCTCAGGACCCATGACAACCACAAGGCTTCACTCCTTGAAGGACAAAACCCATATTTACTTGTAACAAAACTGAAGGCTTGAGACAGTGTTCTGTCC